>BQNB010083188.1:3037-29103 GCA_026074375.1 Tanacetum coccineum
GTTTCAACTCTGAAACATAGGTATGCAAGTTCTTTGTTATTTACTTCCAATTTATTGTTCTTTTTCTACTAATTGCATGCTTTCTATCATCTGTTTAGCATGAGTTATGTTTTTTACGAGTTCTATTAGGCCATAATTGATTTGAAATCATTCCAAAAGAAGTGTGGTATTTCGAAAAACTATAAAATTTAATAATAACATTAGGATGTTTTCACATTTTAGTGTCATCGAACATTTTGTGTAATGGTGATTTAGCCGAGACCAAAGTGATTTCAAGTTAAGTTATAATACAAGTTCGGAGGTGCGGAGTGCACGCTTGTATAAACTAATAAACTTGATTTCGGATACGATGAATGACAAAGTTTGTGACAGAAAATTTGTCACTAGGTCGTTGTGACCATTGAATAGATGTAACTGTTGTAAATAGTGACAGAAAACCCGTCGCTATTATGTGTTGGTGAAATCTATTTAAAAGTTAGTTACTTTGAACAAAAAAGTATGACCATCCATTTTGGTCTTTCATTATAACATGAAGAATCATAACAACATACAATATTCTCTATGTTTTTGCTCTCATTCTTGTGCCTAAAATTAGAGTGTGTTCTTGTCTTATCTCAATACAAATTTCGTGTAACTCAAGGCACAAATAGGGTAGAAATATTGTATTCAGAAAGTGAACTATACACGATTCAAGAATTATCCAAGCAATCTATGATTATCAAGATCCGAATACCAACAAACGAATACAATAATTTCATGTTGATAATGGCAATCGTGTATTTTTGCAAAAAGACGAGACATGTAAAATTGTAGGGAGTATATGATGCTGGAAGATGGCATTAAAAGGGTGGAAACATTGGTACGTTGGGATATGATATTGGAATCTGGAAATTAGCCACTTCAAGATTTAAATGGTGGTATTTGTGACACGCATGAGATTGAAACTTACGGTACATCATCCTAATCCTTTTTTAAATTATATTGATCATGATATGCATGGAAATATGGAATGATAACATGGTTATGTATAGTTGTCTTTTTGCATCATCATAAAACTCTTTACATGATCGGAAATTATAAAACTAATTAGTGGAAAGTCAGTTATTTTTTCCGCAAAAACATTAAGCATCAATTAATATGTGTCTTGGTGCTTGGAAATACATTTTAATTTATCACTGATATACGAGTACATGAGAGACCGTATAAATGTAAATCCATAAATTTGCATATACAAAATTTGGATGATAACTCTTTGTCAAAATAAATTTGCATATACAAAATTTCTGGATTTGTTGTTTTGGATTTTAAAATCGCGGAATTATAAATAAAATAATGATCAGTTTTGGCGGTAACCGTAAGGTGCGGATTGTACGGTTCATGAAAACCTATTAAGTTTTCTTTGTATGTGTGTTTCTAAAGCATATCAAAGCATGATGTTTTCGTACTCCTAATTGAAAATATGGTACTGTGTTTTAAAATTTTAAAATATGTTTGTTTCATTGGATGATGCTTGATTAAATTTCATAAATTATTATTTATCCAAGAGATTTGTTTTTGTGATTTCTGGGTTATGAAAAATTTGGTTGATAACTCTTTGTCAAAATTGTTTTCAAACATTCTAACTGCTATAGTGTTAATGGGGATTCATTAAAACTTGATTGAAATTCGAAAGAGTTACGAAACGTGAATTATGAACTTGGAATATGCATGTGAATCTATTTTCTCATGGATTATATTCCCTGTGTTTGTTCATCATGTTTTTTCATAATTAATTTGTTTATGTGCCATATATGGCTTGTTCGGTCCGTGCATGTTGCTAATATAATACCATGCATGACCATGGCATCATGTGAGATATTTATCCATATTTGGTGTTTAGCCAGTTAAATTGGTAACTGTGTATGCCTTTCACCATTAAGGGATATATTTGGCATTAATTAATTATTTGGTATGTATGCCTATGCATGATAATGATGATGTTTCATCCTTGTTGTTCTTTAGTATTAATAGAGGAGTTCTCTTATTAACACAAGATGCAATATATGTCGAATCGTGAAATATTGGATTGTTTCTTTGTTTATAGAAATCTAATGAATAATGATAGGGATTAAACTCAGTTTTATGATGAGTGACTCATGGTTTCCTTTGTTGTTAGAGAATGATTGCTATCATTAACTTAATATTATAAAACTACATGTGTTGATGTTTAAAGTGGTGTAGCACGCCATGTTTTTGTGATTGTAGTTTATATTGCTACAGGAATCCTTAGGGATTATAAGGATGAAGAAAATTAGGCATGATTAGGCATGTATAAGTGTTGGATTTGACACTTAGTGCGGATTTAATGAATAAAGTTATATTGTCTAGCGGATACATAGTACTTGTGTATTTAGACTCTCTACTTGTGGTCAAAGAGATATTATTCATTTGATATGTTTGGCTACAGTACTAAGTACCTATGTACTTGGATATAACCATGTGTTATGGTTAGGAATAAAATGGATTCTCCGAAATTTAAAGTGATACAATTATTGATGTAATTAAGTTGGATAATTGATCAAAAAGATTATGTGGCCATTGATGAATGGATTTTCGCATTTGATGTGGTATATTATCTAGGGATCATAGAAGCAAAGTTGTACAACGGGTTTAACTTTGGCATCATGAATTGTTATTGTAATTTCATATTCTAAAGAAGTTTAATGGTTGAAAGACTTGATAAACATTGTGTTATATTTAAAGTCAATATTATTAGGTTCTATGCATTTTAATACTGAAACTAAACTATCGATAGTATACCACTTGACAAAGTGGTTGGCAAGGGACTTAGTGAATAAGTCGGTAATAGGGATGAAAAGTCTATTAAATCTTCTAATTGTGAGATACCCAATTCCCTTCTAATACAACGTTAGAAGCTTGAATTCAATGTGAAAAGCTCACACTTAGAGATTGGAACACATGTTATAATATCCCAAGGTATATGTTCTCACCTGCAAGATAAAGAGGTTGAAGTTTATCTTCTTAATAGTTCTTTTGAAAAAGTGCAACGCATGACATGATTAAAAGAAACTACCTATATGAGTATGAAGTTTTGCCGCTTCAATAAGCTTGGACTTGGCTTAGTATGTACTCATGAACGGATAGGGACGCATGACTTGTAAAACGTCAAGTATAAATATTAAGAAGATAAACTTGTGTGTATACTATCTTCAGGTATTCAAATGGGTTGATGGGTTCAATCGTTATGACACCTCGATTCTCGAATATTTGGAATGTGTAGTATACTAAGATGAAAATTCAATCGCAAGACATTTTCATTTCTGCATGAGTTTGATTTGTTTTGATTATTTGGGTGATCAAGGATTACACTAAATGGGGGAGGATTGTTGGTGATTTTAGTGTCATCGACCATTTTGTGTAATGGTGATTTACCCGAGATCAAAGTGATTTCAAGTTAAGTTATAATACAAGTTCGGAGGTGCGGAGTGCACGCTTGTATAAACTAATAAACTTGATTTCGGATAAGATGAATGGCAAAGTTTGTGACAGAAAATTCGTCACTAGGTCGTTGTGACCATTGAATAGATGTAACTGTTGTAAATAGTGACAGAAAAACCGTCGCTATTATGTGTTGCTGAAATCTATTTAAAAGTTAGTTACTTTGAACCAAAAAGTATGACCATTCTTGAAAGTGTATGACTTTTCACCAAAAGTCATATTGTCTATTATATATAGACATCCATTTTGGTCTTTCATTATAACATGAAGAATCATAACAACATACAATCTTCTTTATGTTTTTGCTCTCATTCTTGTGCCTAAAATTAGAGTGTGTTCTTGTCTTATCTCAATACAAATTTCGTGTACCCCAAGGCACAAATAGGGTCGAAATATTGTATTCGGAAAGTGAACTATACACGATTCAAGAATTATCCAAGCAATCTATGATTATCAAGATCCGAATACCAACAATTACATGTCGCTATAAATTCGCAATATAAAGTCTTTGAACATAGAAAGTTATCTAAGTCTACAACACTCAAAATAACTTTCATATATGCAGGGCTAAATTCCTTCATGAACTTGTGATCTATGTTGCAGTACGTAGTGTTTCAATAGATGCAAACCATAAAGATGGAGACCACGATCAATGAAGATATGACGAGCTGATTTGGTAGTGTTTTTTGGTATTATAAACAGCTTAACGAATAATGGTAAATTTTGGTATCAAGAGAAAACCATTAGCCATAAACACGTACACATAAGGCGTTCAACGCCTTATGTGTACGTGTTTATGGCTAATGGTTTTCTCTTGATACCAAAATTTACCATTATTCGTTAAGCTTACAAGATGTTCAATTAGGTAGCAACTTGTAGAGATTCTATTCCAAGCATAAAAAGAGTAAAGTAACTTGTATATGCTTGAATTGTGTGGACATATTGTGGGTCTCTTTTGTTCACCAATTATCACCTATCCCACATCGCTCAGAAAGTAAACTCAAAAGGACTTTATATAGCAGAAAAAGTTTGTTGTACTTGTCTGTTTGGGGACATCCGATAAAATTGGAACAATACACAGATGATTAGCATGGCTCCTGCGCAAGGACGACACGCACAAATCGAGAAATGGTCCAATTTTTTTATTACTCCAAAACCCCGTGCAATCTCGGTGATAAACTTTCTTTTCTTCTGTGTTGAAGGTTTTTTTTATTTCCGTTGCACTTCTGCTAACGAAAACTTTCCAAGTTAGTGCAGATACTTTCATCTCAAGTGTTTTGTTGCATTGTTTGCTACTTGAAAACATGACACGCAGATAATCACTTTCAATATGCATAAAAGTTCCTTCGACTCATTTGTGTTGTGAAACTTTTGATTTTGTAAATGACCATTTGGAACATTGCTGCTACTTTGAAACTTAAAGTGCTATTATTAAGTGAATTGTAATACGTAGATAAATCATGTGCATGTTTCATCAAGATAATTTATGTTTCTGCGTTCATCAAAGTAGCCGTGAGATTCCATTGAGCCGTTGAAAACTTGTTACTGAGTATAAACTTATATGCTACATTCACTCTCCCAAGGCCAAAGCCATGTCCTCACTAAGAGGAGAATCGATCCTAATCGTGTCTCCTTACATCTGTCACTTATTGGACTTGGACCCAAAATGGTCACTTTCACACAAGAAGACTTTTGTAGTTGTGTAAACAAGTTTATTATATATGCAAAAGACTTTTGAAGGCCTTGATTGGTATACTAGTTTTCAGATATGAATTCAACTGTTTTGTTTCCATGGTTTTTTGTTTTAATTTTGAAGTATGCAACTGTATAATGTTTGGGAGACTTCAGGATTTGGGTGCTAACTATTCTCGTAATATCCAAAGCTCCCCTTATCACAACATTTGACTTAAAGCGCATCCATTAGCAGCCTCGTGTCTTTAATTCAAAGGAGATATCACAACACTTAATTAGCGGACCATTTTCTTATATGGATTAACATTCCGCAGATTAAGTTGTGTAACAACTTGTGTAGATTATATTGTAAGTATACAAAAAGAATAAAGTAGCTTGTGTATGTTGTTGTTCTAATGAAAATGACGCAGCTATAGTGTGTGTCTCTATCGTCCAACAATGATCACTTATTTTGTGTCAAGTGTTGGTTAGTCGATAATTTTTTTTTAACGCCAAAATTTTTTTATATATAAAAAAGAACGAAAAACTAGCAAGAAGCTAGACAATACAACGCACCAAGAAAACACCCTAAAAACCAAACCTAAAAGGTAAAAGCCCAACATAGCCTACAAACAACCTAAGCTCCGAAGACGACACCAAAAAAACCTAGAAACCCAGCTTTAAGCAATGAAACCTATAAAATACGCCATTAAACTCCACAACACCACTTCTAAGAGGCTAAAATTGAGCACTTAAGCGCCTTTGAGATCGAGAATTTTGATCGAAATCATAATCCTCTTGGCTATCATCATCCTCGTTTGAATACTCCGAATCCTCCTCTATAAATTCATAGAACGCAGCTTGGCGACACCATTTCAAATTAAGGCGAGAAGGGTTGTGTTTCTGGTCCTTCCTTTGAATATGATTCATGTATCTGAATTTATTTCTCTTTTTTGAATGCTTGAAATGGATAAAAGAGCCTAACATGAACCTAGAGGTGGGCAAAAAAACCAGTTTATGAACCGAACCGGAAAGAAAAAAAACCGAAATCGGTTTTTTTTAAACTGGTTTTTTGAAAACCGGTTTGACCCAAATTGAACCGCCGGTTTATGAACAGGTTCATGTTTTTTAAATACCACCGGTTTGAAACCGGGTTTGAACCGAACCGGTTTATGAACCGGTTTATAAACCGATTTTTGAACTTGCTTTTTTTGAGAAAGGTTAAGAAACTCTTGTTTACAATTAATTTTTTATTAATTATTTTTACATTTTGTGATTATCAAAACGTAAAGAGATCGAAAAATATTAATAAGGTTTTTAGGCATTATTTCTATCAACAATCTCTCCCCTTTTGATGATTACAAAATCTAAACCCATTAAATAAAAAAATAGTTTTAAACAAGTATTTAGTGAGTTTATTTATATTTCTCCCTCTTTTTGTAGAATCAAAAAGGCTTCGCCGATGAATGTAGGTAAGACCGACGGAATAAATGATCCCCCTTGATGTGTACTCCCCCTCGTTCAAGGGCACCAAGAAATCGAGCTATGGTAACTTTGCTACAAAAACAAGTTAGAAGAACAAGACTACTATTTCTAACATGTAGCAAAAAGGAAAAATATTTAAACATGTTGATAATGCTTAACAAGTGTTAAGTTATTTGTGTAAGCTAACCAATCACAAATATATATACTCAACTAGGCTTAACTTTTATGGTATGAAAAAATTCAACCAACACAAAAAAGAAAACAAGTGCAATTAAAACCATAAGGACTAAAGTCCATTCACTCAAACTAAATAATTGTGTATAATAAACAACCATGCATACACCAATTAGAAATAATATGCTTAGAGCATATTAGTACAACATACATAGAATTAAACTACAAAGATCCTATCATTCCTATAATTCCATAGGATTTGCTTGCAAAAGGTTTGGTTGACAATTATTTGAAAATGGCTAAACATAGAGTATGTTTAGTTTGGTGAAAGTGATGGTGGTGGTGGTGAGTTGGGTGGTGGAGGTTGTAAAAGCATGTCGTTAATGTGAGAAAACATGCATTGGAGTTCATCTCACAATTCAGAGATAAGAATATGGTTATGAATGTAACACAAACATGAGTCTCCATGTGCCTCAAGAAGGCTCCAAGGAATGGGATGACCAAAGATAGGTAGAGAGGGTGATGGAGTAGCAAATTGGACATCAAGTAGGGTAATTAGTGAAAAGGTGAGAGTGATGTCTATTGATGCATTTTGTTGAGTTGGAGGAGGTGGAGGAACTCATGGAAGAGGGGATGTTGGTAAGTTCAAGTAACCATTTGTTGATGGTGATGTAGATGAGGTTGGTGATCGAGAGGTTTGAGAGAGTTTAGATAGGTTGTAGGAGATGGGATACTAGCACGAGAAGCACCATCATCCTCATCATCATCTCCTTGGTGAGACGAAGATCCAAGGTTATGATGGGCGGAGGTTGAAGAGACAGAGTGACGGGCTTTACCACGATCACTTCGGGGTCGACGGGTTTGTCTTAGAGCAAGTGGACGCATGACTCGTTCAACGACATCGTAGATGCCATTGTCAAGATGAGGGTAAAGTTCTATAACATGTCGAAAGAGACGTGTCAAGAACATACCATAAGGAAGATGGGCTTTAGGAGTTGCTCGTGCACTCTCAATTCTTTTGACAAAGAAATAGGCAAGATTATATTGTTGCTCGGCTAGAATACAATATAATATATGAGCAAGGCAAGCCGGGAGATGGTCCCGGTGTCCTCCTAGTCCGAACACATTTTCATAAATAAGTTCGTTCCATCTTTTCAAGTCTTGTCTAAGCTCTTTGGTCAAAACTTGATTTGAAGAAAGAATAACGTTTTTGTTTTTGATTTTGCGGTTAGAGTCAGTGCGTTGAAATTGAAGAAATTGATGAATTTCTTCAGGAGTAGGGAGGTCGGTATGATATGGTCCTTCAGTGTCTTGGGAGTATGCAAGAGCACCAAGATCCCATTCGTTTGTGAATACGGCTTGACCAGTGAATGAGATTCTGAGGATTTGACCGAATTGTTGGAGAGAAAGAGTGATGAATTCATTTTGAATCATGAAGGAGATAAGAATGACGTCGGAGTCATCCTTTTGAATAGTGACTTGACTATAAAAGTCTAGGATGAAACGAGGGACAATTGGCTCATTGATTTTGTAGAGGCAATTAAGACGAATGTTAGAAAAACAACGATCGATGTGATCGGATGTGTAGTAAAGTTGATCAACAACTCTACCTTCATGAATACATCAATTTTCGATAGGTTAGTAGAAGTGAGCAATAGAGGGAGAGATACCGGGTGTTTGGGATACATTAGGAATGTAAGAACATGTAAAAGAGGTATCACCAACTGTTGCTCGAGGCATGTTTGTCACCTAAACAAGTCAACAACGAAATAAATTAAAAAAAATTACAAATAAAGTTTTTGAAAAACAACAAATACGGGACAAGGATTACTTCGACCCTAAAAATAAAAACCTAAGAAGTAATCCATATGTTCCTTAATTTATTTTTCACTTAATCTAGGATGTCGAAAAATATATATTAGTTATATATTTCAACATCTAGGAAATGACCCAAACATTCCCTTATCAAGACAAGACTTGACTAAAATTGTCGAAAAATATACTTTAAGTTGTATATTTTGTTGACAAATATTAGTTCATCATTTTTTTGACTTGGTGAGAGTTAAATGGTGTTTGTTTTGACTCAACGCTATGTTTTAAAACAACCAAATGCCTTTATTTTTTTAGATTTTATTTATTTTTTTATATATATATATTTATATATATCATATATATATTTTTAATATCTATATGATTTATATATATATCGTATCGACTTTTACAAGTTAGTTATGTGTTTCTACAAGTGACAAACTTATAGTGATGGTCATTTCGACTCTAAAAATCGATCCTAAGAAACGAACCAAACACTCCTTTATTTTTATAACACTTTATCCATTTTATTTTTTTTGGAAAAAAATAAAAAAACATTTTGGTATGTATGTTTCGTGGATATGTTAATCAATTTCTAAGTGTTTTTGGCATGAATCAAACAATGTATAGTATTTTGTTTTAAATTCTTAGTTAATAAAAATTTTCGAAAAAATGTATATAAATTTTTGAAACCAAAAAAAATTGTAACTCAATTCTATTGAAAATTTTGAATTCCTATGACTACGGGAATCATTATAGTTATGAATTTCCTAGACCTAATCATAAAATATAAAAGATATTTTGATTAAGAGCAAATTTGGATGAAATTGAAAAAGAAAAGTATAAGAAATCTTACAATAGAGGTTGTTAATCTTGTTATTATCGAATGAGTGTTTGAAGGTTTGAATTTTGATGATTTTGGATGTTGGTTTTCGTCACACAGCAGCAGGAGAGAAGAAGAAATTTTAAATGGGTGTTTGGTAATCAGTTTTGCAGAAGGAAAGGTCGTTTTGCAATTTTAATAGGCCGGTCCTTAAATTAAGGGGCGTCCTTTTATTAACAGAGTCCCCTTAATTTAAGGGTCGCCTATATGAAAAAATAATTGTTTTTCAATTTTATCTAGTTTTGTAAATGTCAATTATTTTAAAATACGTCGAGAGTACTAGCATTATTATTTAGTGTATTTTAGTCGTCGAATAATAGTGAAGACGAGATAAATACGTAACATTTTTTAATTTAATTTTGTTAAGTTAAGTAACGTAAATTCCATGAAATATTAAGTTGTCAGATTTTTGGATGAGGATGTGGTTTAAGAGATGATTGCGAAATTTAATTGACATTTTAATTAACTTTCGTTAATTAAAATACTTTGATTTCACTTCGGATGTGAATAATCAAGTTGTCAAGAGAGAGAGGTTTTGCAGGGGTTTAGTGGAGTTTTCATCAACTTTTTGTTAATCGGAATTTGTTAATTACTTCGGATGAAATAATTAATTGTCACGACTTGGAGTATTTGTGTTGGGAATTATAGACTTCTACAATTTGGTGCTGCTGGTTCAACTTAATACTGCTAGCTTTGGAAGATAGTAATGTTGGTTCAACTTGATGCTGTTGTTAAAGAACTTAGAAAATAGTCTAAGTTGTTAGTACTGCTAGTTATAATAGTTAGTGTTGCTAGTACATTGTTAGTACTGCCAATATAGTTAATACTGTTACTTAAAAGTTTGTACTGTTTGTTTTATATAGTTAGTACTGCTTATGTGATATGCATGAGATATATTAGGAATAGATATGCATGATCACTTAACGCGTTTTGTAAGCCTATTAGGGTTTTCCTTGGTGTATAAAAGGAACCCTACAACATAGTTAGAGATAGGAATTCAATATAGAAAAGTCATAGCTATTAGGCAAAATATAGTTGTTTTGTGAATCATTCAATATATTGTGAGTTGAGAGAAAGTTCTTGTGTCACTGTTATATTAATATATTGTTCTTCTAGTGTATAAAGATTAGATTCTACATAATCTTTATATATTCAACAAGGTTTCTATCATAGTTGTTTTAGATCTATCTAAGATAACTAAAGCTTTAACAAGCTATTTAAAGTCGAGGGCATCAATGTAGATAGCTCAAAGTTTCTTAGAAGATGAAGATTGAAGTATAACTTCACTAGGGATGATGCAAGCTCATTTTTCTGGGGAGAAACAAAGTTTTACTCCAAGGACACGCCCTTTTAGGGATGGAAGAGTGTTAACGGAGAAGGATCAACGGAATGGAGCATACACCTTTTTGTTTTGACAAAAGGGGGAGAAGGAAATGTAAACGAGTAACTTATAAATTTTACTATGTTACAAGTTTACATATATTTGTCATCATCAAAAAGGGGGATATTGTTAGTGAAAATATTACGATATTTAAACTAAATAAGTCCTTTGGTTTTAATAATGACAAACAAGTAATTTGTAATACATAACGTAAAATGTGCAAGTTACGCATGATCATAACTCATCAACGCATATATTCATCAACACCTCACGACGTCTCGAGTCTACTCATGCTTCAATAAAAGGTATGAATAAGTTTGTTAGGTTGCATTATGATCAACTCATTTAACAAACCATTAAAAATGATTAACAAGTAATTAATCACATTAGAGAATATGACAAAACTTAATTACTTAACTAACTAGAATAAGATCTTTCTTCTAGAAGCAATCTTCCATATTTGGAAACATTCTTGGAAGATCAAAACATGTCTAACCATATTAGATAATATAACAAAATAATTAGGGAATAAAGACAAAACTAATTATTCTTGTTTAACCATTTTTGGAAACAAATCTTAAAAGATCTTTTCATATCTAGAAAATCTTACCATTTTAATTTTAAACTTGATTTTCCTACTAGAACAAAATCTAATCAAATTTTATAAGTACATTAAAGATCTAAGCAAAAGATTTAAAAAGATTTCTAACAATTTTGAAATTAGACCGTGCGACCCACGGATCTACCTAAAAGGCAGACAGACCCACCATCCTTAGATCTGTGGCACCTTAACGGCCAAGTTTTGGGTTTTCTATAAATATCACCTATTTGCTTAGTTTTTCACCCAAGCTTTTAACAACCTTTCTTCCACATTATTACACACATTTAGGATCATTATAAACAAGTTTTTATAATGTAAAAAACACATATAATCATATCATCAAAACCCTAATAACCCTTGATCATAATGCTTCTAACTTTCATTTGTTGCAAGCATGATTCTACATGATCATCAATTCAAGAAAGCTTGGAGATCTTGCCATCATAATCCACCACATACCTACATATATGAAGATCGATCACAACAAGCCAAGAGACTTGTCATCTTCATTAACAACATCATGCTTAGTGATCTTGATGTTTTAGATTAGGCTTTTACATCCAATTGACAATTATGTCTTGGATCATCATTATACACATTTGTGTATCAATCATTATAAAACAAACTAGATGTTAGGTGGTTTATGTGTTTAGGCCATAAAACACAAGGTTTGTTATGTTGGGCCATAAAACATAACGGGTTTGGTTGTACCCGAAGAAGGACTCGATATTTAGCTTAGTACCAGATAAAGTGTAAGCGACGTTAGGTAGGTTCTACCTCGAAGTAGGACTTGGTATTTAGCTTTGTAGCAGATAAAGTATAAGCGACATTGTATGGTTTTCTCTGCCTTAAAGGAGCTTGTTGATATAGTGAAGTAACTCTCGAGTTGGGTACTCGGGGAGTAGAGTAGGGCGAAGAGGAGCTTTGTAGTCGAACCACTATAAATCATCGTGTCCGGTTTGCGCTTTCTTTTACTTATCGTTTTACATTTATATTTGCCATTATCGCTTTATATTTATGTTTGCATTGCATCTATGTTTGTGTTGTATATTGTGTTGTGATGATATGCTTTGTTTGATGTTATTTAGTATAGTTGTTATAGTCTAAACTTGATTGGTTGTTTGATACAAAAAAATTAAGTTTATAAAGGAAACGTATTCACCCCCCCCCTCTATGATTCCATACTTTAGTATTTTATAGTTTTTATAGTTTTGTTTATTTTTCAGATTTCATAAATAAGTGGAGCTTGGATTGGTGGTGCCATTTTACACTTGGTGACATATATTTGGATCGGTATACTATATGCGGTTGAATTCACATGTTTGGCGTTTTGTTTCGCGCCATATTATTCAGAATTCAACCGAGCACTTATTCGGTTCTATTCATTCAGGCCATGTCTAGTAAAATAAATCTTGTGAATATGTACATTAGTAGTTTATAGGCTTTAGTATATATGTGTTAAGTACAATTTTCATGAATTTTTCATTAAATTTAAAATTTTTCAAAATATGTACTTACTACTATATTCTTCCCTCACAATTTGAGGGGAGGGGTCATTAAAATGTTCCCAATAAAGACTTGTTAATAATCAGAACATTTTTCTCCCTGGACGCTTAATTTTAAATATAAGGCTTGTAATGTGATATAAATGACACATCTATAGCTATTCCCTCGTATGTGCAAAACACTTTCGAATATCGATGCACATATGAAGGGGGAGCAATTTTGAAAGTTAAAACCTATCGAGGTATAAATTTTTTGATAATATATCATAAGTACCTTGATTAAGTTTTTCCAAAATGGTTTTAAGGCAATGAGAACAATACCCTAAGACCGACCATGTACTTACTTTCATTGGAATTATAAGGTGGTTAAGTATAGGTATACGTTCCCATGATCCAGCCAGAACTAGAGGGATCTACCCAGGAGTAAAAGTGAGAAAGGAGAAAATGCAAACTAAGGCAGAGCTAACACTAGAACAAACCCAACAAGGTGTTAGTGATGAAGTCTTGGTAAGCATTGAAGGGCTTGAAGATTGAAAAATAAATGTAAGGATAAAGGGTGAAAGAAATAAGCCCTTCATACAATTATCCAGAAACCAGGTCAATACATATGCTATCAGAAACACTAAGCTATTGTCTGGTATTGAAGATAGTCATCATGGACCCAGTGATGCAATGCACAACCCTCCATAGCCACTCAAGGTCTATCAAAAGACTCTTGTTTCATTTCCCACAGAGATTAAACACATTTCTATTGACATTTTCACTCCGAGTTAGTTGGTATTGAAAAGGTGGCAATCTGCTCCAGCCTTCGATTAATAAAACCAAAGTTCACTATCGAGTCTAGAGCCATAAAAGTGATCATCCATAAATCTCATTAGGACACAGATTATAACAACCCAAGAATTTTCATCAACCTATTTTACTATTATCACAATTATACGGGGAAATTTTTCGCTTTATTACATTACTTGTATTGTCAATATCTCAGTATGTCATGTAACTTGCATAACTAAAGTAGACGAGCTCACGCAACCTATCTATGACCATCCTATCTTCATATATGTCAAGAAAACATCATAACATGTCAAGTCAATAACATCATATCCCTTTTACAAGGTACATTATTCCTATAATGTACTATTCACAACGTTATATCTAAACGGGCTTTAAACCGTTATCGTATACCTCTAAACCCTAATTCCATAAAAGATTAATATATAAAGTGAATGTACAAGCTACTAAAGCATATGTACAAGTATCATAACATCTCATATGAATATACATTCTATCCAAAGAAAGGTACAAGTCCTTAAAAGCTCAATATACAAGTCATTAAGCATGATCTCTAAAATAGCCATTTTACCTCTGTTTTCATTCCAATTTCTTCACCACAACTTGTGTACAAGCTAATATACTCATTATACAATGTGTAAACCCTAATTATTATATTCATAAGCCTTCACACACATATCTACACTCAAAACCCTAATTCAAAAGTCAAAAACCCTAACCCGAGCTAAATACTACACAATGACCCGTTTCTTCATTTTAATCCATTTTAAACCTTAACCAACACTCAAATAAGTTGCACTAACTTATTTTACAATCATATCAATCCTAATCAATCATTATTTCATCATTACTTCATCATCTTATTTCATTTGTACGTAAAACGAATCCGAGAAACCCTAAATGTACCTAATTGTGCACTAAATGTAACTTTGACCCGTTTACTCATTTTCTGACCATCTCATTCTCAAGAAAGCAACCAAGAGTCATTGTAAACCCATAAAATGAGTTTACAAACCTTTATCCATCATTATCCATCCTTGCTTCAACAATGTACGAGAATTACAAAGCTAGAAAACCCTAAAAGCCTTATATGAACCCTAATTCCAAGCCACGGCTTATCCTTTCAATTTCAATCTATTTTAACTTAAACCAACGACCAAACTTCATTGATAATACTTTATATAAGCCATAGGATCTGTATTCCATCATTCCTAATCAAAAGTATGCAAAATATAAACCAAGAAAGTCAAGAAAACCCTAAACGTGCCCTAATCAAACCCGTGACCTCATTTCTTCAATTCTAATCCGTTTTAACCCAAACCAATTGCTAATCTTTGCTAATCCTTCCTATATCAGACCTTGGCTACATATATTAACTATCCTTAATCATTTATACACGAAATAAAGACTTGAAAACTTGTGAAACCCTAGTCGAACCCCAAAACAGCCCGCACCCTTTCACCATCAATTTTGAACCATTTCAAACCATTCCAAGTGCAAATAACTTCCATGAACCCCTTCTAGAAACCCTTAAGCAGCTTACCCACCTGCTCTTACCTTTCCATGGCTAAAATTGAAGACACATGATGGCCTTGTTGTCCATCTTCTAGGCGTGACACCCAAACACCCCAAAAACACTTCCACCACTTCAATCTACTATCCTAGACCCTCATACTCACACCATAGCTTCAACACATCACCTACTAGACCCTCCACACGTCCATGAACAGATCCTAAGTGTTCCTTAACTCCTTTGCCTTCAAACTACTATAAATAGGAACCTAAATCATTCATTTTTCTTCATCCCCCACTTCCTCCTCTATAACCCTTCATAGAAGCAATCCTTTGCTCTAATAGATCCTAAGTGATCTTAAGAAGTCTCAAGTACAGAAAGGAAGCAAAAGAAACCAAGAAACGAAGCCCGGGAGTCGTTATTCTAGGCGTACGAAGCCGAAAGTCCCGATTCTGACCCGTTTCCAAGCTATAAGCTCAAACCAGGTTCTCTAAGCTTATGTTCTGCTTTCATAACGTCATAATGTTCATATGATCTTTCTAAAATCTTAATATAAAGCTTTTAACTCAAAAACCTAAGTGTTATGCCTCTTTGATCCAAAACCGTACACCCGAAACCCTAATTTCATGTTTTTACTTAAACTATGAGCTAAACTTGTAAACTATTGTTATAATCTATCCTAATAAGCTTATATAATGTTAATATAAGTGCTTTGATAAGTTATGAAAGAATTTAATCTTAAAAACCGCGCGTTTTCATTTTAAAACCCTAATTTGACCCGTTTTACTTCTTAGCTTAACGAATCGTTAAATTAATCTTGTGTTATGTTAAAACTTCATATTTAGTTTATTATAACTTATAAATGTCTATTGAAATGTTAAAATAAGCTTGCATGACAATTTGGACATATATTGTAATTTTTAAAAACTTATAACTAAAAGGACTAAAAGTGTCATTTTATTAAAGTTATAGCTACAAGGGTCTATTATGTCACTTTTTAAAGTACAAGGTTTACTTGGTATATCTTTAAACTTGAGGGACAAAGTAATTAAAAGTGCAAACTCCAAGGGTATATTTTGCCACTTTTCAAACTCAAGGGTCTAAAATGTAACATTTTGAAAAAGTATAAAAACACATTCAAAACATTACCAGACATAACTTTAATTAACCTTGACGTGCTTAACATTTCCAAAATTGATAAAATGCTTAAAACTGCTTATGTTATAACTATTATATCATTCATCATCAATGTGCTTTCAAAATCATGTCCCGGATTCATATCATACCACAATACTAGGGAGCTTCAATATTAAGGAGTTTCATCTTGGTATTACGTTCTGACTGAGTTGTTGGGTTTACGATTTAAAGTGCCCTAGCTCCTCAAACGTTTACTGGAATGAACTTCAGAATTATATGGCCCGAACGTGTTATCAAAATTTTAAACCAAAACCGACAACGATGAAAAATCCTTACATATTCAAAAAAACTAAGACTTGACATATATTACCCCAGGTTGCTCGTGACGAAGCCATTACTATTCATTTCATATACATTGCTATTAATTTCCCTATAACTGTTCAGGTGAGTCCATAGCCTCGCATTTCAATCTTTTTATAAACCCGCGAGGGGGATACATGTTATAAACATGAATGCAATTATTTCTGTATGCTATTTCAATTTACTATTGCCTATGTAACTGCTTTTCTTTAAGTCCCCCATAATCATGAACCATTAATTACCTCCGTAGTAAGCGCGAATGATGTGAATAGATCTATTTGGGCTGGACTCCCCGTTGGTGTATCCAGTTACGTGTAACCAATTGCACATCATTAGAAATCACGCGGGTATTTTGGCAAAGGTACCCGCAGGGGCTATAACGTATCACCATACCCTAAGGCTTCGGATTCATGAGCTAATGGCAATAATAAATTATGTTTTCAATACTGGGTGTATATCAAACGTAACCCAATATCGCATTTGCATCACTTCAAATTATATTACTTAAATCTATGGATTCACTCAACCTTTGTGTTGACTTTTTAGCATGTTTTATCTCAGGTAACTATGACACGGAGTGAGAGACATAAGATCATCTGGAAAAACCGTTATCATATCACGACATTTGTAAATACTTGATGTTGGTGACCTCTCGTTTGTAAAAACTCTGAAGAAATAATGAATGATAACTTATTTTCATAAACGACTCTTTTTGATTCGTTTTCTATGATTATGACTGTTGTACCTTGAAGTAATACCCCAGATTAGCTTCCGCTGCTATATGTAAAAATGGGGTCCATGAAGTAATACCCCAGATTAGCTTCCGCTGCTATATTGTAAAAATGGGGGTGTTACAGATTGGTATCAGCGCCATGGTTATAGAGAACAAGGTCAAAACCTTAACTATAACCACATTTCTTTTTCAGCCATCAAAGTCCTCCGTGCCACTACATTCCGGAAAAAGTATGTAAAGATACATAACTATTATACTATATTATACCATAAATAACTTATGTTATTTAAAACTAGGTTGTTAACAGAACGATGTCTTCTCCCGACCACTCTACTTCCGATATTGAGGATGCTTTTTCTTCTATGAATATTCTTAACTATACTTCGGTCTCATCGGATTATTTCCCAGCTTCATTAGAAAGCAGTTCTTTTAACTCTTCGGAAAACTCTAAAGATAATATGATCCCACCAGTATTCTTATCTTTCTATAGTAATCCTTGTTTAAAGGTCGTACAAGCATTTTATGCTAAGGAATTACCTATTCAATCACCAGATCCTATTACTCCACCAGCTATTTTGACTCTATCTCCGGTATTACCACCATCACTACTATTTGATCCTTGATATTTCTTTGTTCCTGAAGAACTATTACCACCTAAGATGCAAATCCGTTCCCCGTCTCCTTCCTTAACTACGTTATTTAATTCATCTCGAAATCAAACCTGTAATTTGGTATCACCATCTTTCTCAATTTATACTCCTACCCCACCTCAGATATTTGAAATAGGAAAATGTTCAGTTAAGATGCATCTAAAATATCACGAGGAACAAGCCGAAGATATTTTGAATTACTTAGATGAACTCTCTTTTAACCATATTAAGAAAATGGAGGAAGGACGTATTAATGATAGAATGATTATACGAAGAAATAGTGACGAACTAAAGACCGAACTTGAGAGAATCTGTACTCAGATTATCAAACTTCAAAAGAAGAAATTAGGGCAAAAGGACAAGATTGCCTTTGCTCAATACAGAATTTCCAATCTTGAACAAATCATTAAGGAAATCCAAGCTCGTCACCAAACGGATCAGGAGGATCTTTAGGATGTCATCTACCGGCTCAAAATCAACAAACTCTTAAACTAGTTTCAGCTTTATCCTAGCCATGGGATGTGTGGTATAAATAAAAACGCTTGTCAAATCTTGACTATGTACAGTAAAAAGCTAACTTATCATCATTTCCACCATTTGCATCTTCGTCTTTATCTCTAAGTGCTTAAAAATTCAAAAATAAGCATTTCTCTTTAAGCATTTTAAGCATCACATTCTCTTTTATAACTTAGGATATCATTCTTATTACGTGTTATCTTTTGTTGATAGAATGCCTCCCAAAAGGACGTCAACATCCGAAACACCAGCCATAACTTTGGATGCCATCCGGCAACTGACTGCTGATTTTACTGCAGCCCTGGAAGCACAGACTGCTGCCATGGCAAGTGCTAGTAATCTTACTAGAACTCCTGCAGTGAAAACGAGAAACTACAAAGAGTTTATCAGCTGTCAACCTTTCTGCTTTAATGGTACGGAAGGAGCAGTAGGCCTTATTCGCTGGTTTGAACGAACCGAATCAGTATTCTCTCGAAGCAGATGTGCTGAGGAAAATAAAGTAACATTTGCTACTGGTACTTTAACTGACGATGCCTTATCCCCTGGTGGAATGCATATGCCCAAACTATGGGAATAGAGCAAAGCTAATCGAACACCTGGACTGAGTTAAAAAGGCTTCTGACAAACAAGTATTGTCCCCGACTGAGATCAAAAAAATGGAAGAGGAACTTTACAATCTGAGTGTAAAGGGAAATGATCTTAAACCCTATGTTAGAAGATTCCAAGAATTCCCACCTTGTGTCCAAACATGGTTCCAAACCAATGAGAAACTCTTAGAAACTTTTATATCGAGGGTCTACTCGTAGCAATGAAGGAAACGGGGGGGGGGGGGGGGGGGGGGGGGGGGGTTTTCGTTACTGCCTTCAACCTCAAACTTTGGAGAAGCCCATCAACATATCCCAGAGGTTCATGGATCGATAATAAAACGCGATATCTGTGCAAGAAACCAATAATCAGAAACGAAAATGTAGAAGATAAGAGAAAGTACCATCGACAACAAAAACAACAACCCCAAATACCACAACAACCAATAACCATTTCAACAACGAAAAAGACAACTACCAAAATAACCACAACAATCACAACCGTAATGATGATTACCACCACACAAGAATAGAGGAGAGAAGAAGACCCCACCCCCAAAGAACTGTTAGATACCTCCCAAAAGATACCATGGAAACCTTCCTTTGTGTACAAAATGCACCCTGCATCACACAGGAGATTGCACTGTCAAGTGTCGAACTTGCAACAAAGTGGGTCATCTGACCAGAAACTGCAGAGACAAAAGATCAACCGCTGAAAACAACTCTTGAGGATATTCAAGTTCATCAGAATCTTCTTCAATCTGAAAACTCCGATCATCAAGCTACAATCTTTGTCATTTGTTATTTTTATCCTACTACAAGATACGTAACATAAGTATCAACTCTTTTAAAGTTTCGTATGTAAAGTTATCCATGAAATAATAAAGTGATGATTCCGTTACATCTTGTTATCTAATGGTATCAAAACTTGTCATCATTTGTCAATTCCATCGATTCTATTATGTTCAACTCTGAATACTCTCCTCATATCTTTGCAACATAAATTATCATCCTTGATTATATGGGCGTCAGTACAATCAACATCTCAGTATTATCTAACAATTCATTTTCTACACATTACCATATCGTGTTTTTATGCTTAGGTAAGACGATTTATGATCATCTTATTGAAATAAATTAGGTCACTTCTTTATTTGAATAAGGAAATTATAAATCTCTGAACTATGAATTTATAAATTCTCAGTTACAAGGAGTTGAACGCTTCTTTTTGTAAGTGACAAATTATAAATAAGTAGGCTTAAGTATATAACATACGTACAAACAATTTTCTTTTACATCCGTTTGTACAAACAATCCTTAATCATTTTCATATTACATTCAATACTATTCATTTCCAAATCTGAACTCACGTGATTTGCAACTCTCTTACCAATTCATAATCATTCTTTGACATACTCATCCCATGATCTCGATCAAAAATTTTCTATATTCTGCAACTTTTTCTAATAACAGAGGAAAACACACAAACTATACAATGTCAAATGTAAATCAATACCACTAGTATGAAAAGTTTTGACAAAGACTTGTGATAAGCATTCTTAGTCGATGTTGACTTTTAAAACGGGTTAATAAATAACGATATCTTTACGATCAGAGTAGCACACAGAAAGCATGGTAGGCACAAACGCCACAGTTCCATAAATCGAAGTATTTCAATCTACCCGAGGTTCTATCAGGATCTGAAGATAATAATTGGCAATCAACAAGAATGTAGTCTTTGAAAATAAGAAGACGGTGAAGGAGTAATTATAAATTATGTGAAACAACATAATTAAAAATGCATCACACACGGACTTGTGACCAAGATTAACCTAACATAAAAAGCAAATTCCATAGCCAAGTTACCTACATCTATTCACTGTAACTTTCAATTAGAATCTCGGGATGAGATTTCTGTATTGGTGGAGACTATCGACAACCCAAGAAATTTATCAACCTATTTTACTATATCATAATTGTACGGGGAATTTTTTTTGTTTCTATTATTTCATTACTTGTCATTGTCAATATCATCCATTAAGCAGAGGTCAACTTGCATAACTAAAGTAGAGAAGCTCACGCAACCTATCTATGACAATCATGTCTCATATAGTCTAATAAAGCATCCAAACATGTCAAGTTCAAATATCATAATATCCTATTACAAAGTACATATTCCTATAATGTACCATTCGACAACTGTAAATCAAAAACTGCTTTTAAACCTTTATCTTAATACCTCAAACCCTAATCACATGTAAAGGTTATCATCTAAAATGAAGTACAAGGTACTAACACAAATGTAACAAGCAATATAACATCTCATTTGAAATATAAAATCTCTTCAATACAAAGTACAAGTCTCTAAAAGCTCAATGTACAAGTCATTAAGCATGATCTTTAAAATAGCCGTTTTACCTCCGTTTTCATTCTAATTTCTTCACCACCACTTATAAGCAAGCTACTACACTTATTTTACAATGTGTAAACCCTAATTATTCTATCCATAAACTTTCATACAACTTTTTATACTCAAAACCCTAATTCAAAACTCTAAACCCTAAAAACCGAGCTAGTTTCTAAACCATGACTCGTTTCTTCGTTTTTATCCATTGTAAACCTAAACTAATAGTTAAATAGGTTATAATAACATAAATTACAACATTCTCAATCATAATCCATTATCATTTCATCATTATACTTCAATTATACAAGAAACAAATCCAGAAAACCTAATTATGCATAATTGTGATTTGACCCTTTCACTCATTTTCTACCTATTAACCTAAACCACCTCATAAAGTTTTGATTATATCCTTAAAAATAAGCCTTAGGAACAGTAACCGATCATTCCTAATCAAATGTACATGAAATTACAAGCTAGAAAACTCAACCCGACCTCTTATGAACCCTAAAACCCAAAATACAAACCCTCTGTAAAATGACCCATTTTAACTTGTTTTTCTTGCAACCAAGCACCTCAATGACAAGAACCTTACCTCCCTAGCTGCTTACAAGCACCTCTCTTCAAAATATCTTCACTTTATATAGTTTTAAATTGCACATGATCTTCCTTTTTCTTCTTGTTTAGCCGCGGCATCACATGGGCAAAACAACTCACCAAAGCTAGTTTCTAGCTTGACCAACACATCTAATAGACCCTCCTCATCACCCTCTAGACCTCCTATGTGTCCTAACCAGATCATACAAGTTTCTTGAGCTCTAAGGGTCATTTTACCTATAAATAGCAACCATAACACTTCATATTTCTTCATCCCCCACTTCCTCCTCTATAACCCTTACATAGAAGCAATCCTTTTCTCTAATAGATCCTAAGTGATCTTAATAAGGTTCAAGTTTAGAAAGGAAGCAAAAGAAACCAAGAAACAAAGCCCGAGAGTCGTTATTCTAGGCGTACGAAGCCGAAAGTCCCGATTCTGACCCGTTTCCAAGCCATAAGCTCAAGACCAGGTTCTCTAAGCTTATGATCTGCTTTTATAACGTTATAATGTTCATATGATCTTGCTAAAATCATAATATAAAGCTTTGAACTCAAAAATCTATGTGTTATACCCTTTTGATCCAAAACCGTACATCTGAAACCCTAATTTCATGTTTTTACTTAAACTATGAGCTAAACTTGTAAAATATTGTTATAATCTATCCTAGCATGCTTAACTAATGTTAAAATAACCAGCTGTTAGTTGATTAATGAAGGATTTTTAAACATAAAACCCGCGCGTCTACGATTGAAACCCTAATAAGACCCGTTTTGCTTCTAGCTTAACGAATCGATATTAAAACTTGATGTTGTGTAAACTTCATATTTAGTTTATATATAACTTTATAAATGTCGTATTGAAATGTTTAAACCAAGCTTGCACTGGCAATTTGGACATGTTTTTGTAATTTATAACCATGCAAAGGGTATAAATCGTAACTTTTGAAACTTATAACAAAAAGGTACTAAAAGTGTCATTTTATCCAAGTTATAACTCCAGGGATCTATTATGTCACTTTTCAAACTCTAAGGTTTACTGGTATATCTTTCAAAGTTGAAGGACCAAAGTCGTAAAAATGCAAACTCCAAGGACCTATTTGCAATTTTTCAAACCCCAGGGTCTATAGCAAAAAAAAAAAATAAACAAAAAAAAAAAAAAATAAAAAAAAAAAAAAAAAAAACAAAAGATGTAAAATAAAATGAAAAATAAAAAATACTGCATAAAATAAATATAAATTAAACAATAAAATAAATAAAAAAAGAAAAAAAAAAAAAAAAAAAAAAAAAAAAAATAAAAAACGAAAATGAAAAATAGAAATAAAAAAAAAAAAAAGAATATTAAAAAAGAAAAAAAAAAAAAAAAAAAAGTAGTAATAAATTTAAAAACAAAAAAAAAAGAAAAAGTAAAAATAAAAAAACAATAAAAAAAGAAAAATAAATTTAACATTTTGAAAAGTATAAAAATCATATCCAAAACTTAAAGACAAACTTTAATTAACCTTCTCGTGCTTAACATTTACCAGGATCAAGTTTTATAAGTTTTAAGTGAAACCGACACGAAAAGAAAGGAACCCGAGCCCATAAGATACCAATTTTGTGATTAAGAATGGGAGGGGATAAGGAAGATATTTTACCAACAAGATTAGTACTAATATTCCCTTTTACCACTATCCTCCCATTCATTTCATTTCATTTCAAAAATAACACACACACACTTGTGTGTGTATTTGTGCGTCCGAATCAAGCAAACAACAAACACCTTTATTTTTCCAAATTTAATCAAAGACATGGTGGTTTAGAGTGTTTCCGAGTTGATTCTAGTGTTCGGGTATTGATAAAAACTACGTTTGGGTAGTCGGTTCATGTTCATCTCGCTTTTGAAACCCTGTTTACTTGTAAGTTTCTAAATTTAAATTTCGTTTGTCCTTTTGGGTTTATTGGGCGTATAAATACCTTAATGGACCCTTATTGGGCCTTAAAGCCCAATAAGCTTTATTTAGTCGTTTTTAATAGTTTGTCGGACTTTTGAAAGTTGAAATGAGTTTACGAAATGATATTGAGCGTTGTCTTGAGAAAAACACATCAATAAGTGTCGCGGATTGTAATTTTGGGAATTTGTGTCGAAAAGTGTCGAAAATGTGAAGGTATTTTAAATAAAGGGTTGAAACCTTGGAAAATGTTATATAAACGTACGGGTCATGTCGAAATTTCGTAAAAAGTTTATACTTAGAAAATTTTACTTAAGAACTTGATTTTTTATTTTAAATAATAAAATTTTATTATTTTATTATTTTATTAATTTAATAAATTCACTAAAAGACGAAAAATATAATTTTTCTTGAAACTTCTCTAATATATTTATTATGAGTAAACGTTTCATTTTTAACCATATTATGATTATTTTTACGGTAACTAAGGTTACCGAATGGACTTATCGGAATATATATATTTATAATTATTTATTATAAATATTTACTTATGTTACTTATCTATCTTCTTTAGATAGTATAAGTATGTATCGTTGAGATATCGGATCGATAAGGTATTTTTGGGTGAGATGTCAACCATCACACCACTAAATTGTTATGGGTAATTGTACAATGCATCTAATCTCTATGCATCAAACGTGAAGACTGTTTTGGAAATGAATGATTAAAATAAGACATTAACTGGACTAGGTCGTGTGCGGACGTCGTTGTATTTTCTTGTGTGATTGAGATTTGGTTGCTTAAGACGTGCTTGAGGTGAGTTCTCGTAGCCTCATTTTTCTACTATTTTTCTAGTTGGGGGAAAATGATACTCAAATGTGTTTTGAACTGTTTTCTTTTGAACTATGCGAAACGTGGTTTTGTTTTCGGGACAATTATGTGCTTATGATTGCTATGTGAATATAGTGATGTAATTTTACTTGTTGTACTGTGTTTGGCATGTCAAGGGTTGTGATTTTACTTGAGTGTACTGTGTTTGGCACGACAAGGGTGATTGGCAAGGAATTGCCATGTCTAGTGTGGTCCTGCCCTAATATAGTGATCCAGCTGGTAGGCCCTTTAGGTGCGTAAGTGACATATAGGAGTTGCGACTCCAAGAGCATTGGTATATGTTGTTTTCATGACTAGCGGGGATGCTAGGGCATGGTGATCGACTAGCGGGAATGCTAGGTCGTGTTACATGATTAGCGGGAATGCTAAGTCATGGGTGATTTTCATATATTCACTGTCATATTGCACTATTGTCCACTGTTTTGAGACATTGGCACAACTTATGGTTTAAGGTCAAACCTACGAGCTCACCAACATTATTGTTGATGTTTTCGAGTATCCTTTTCAGGTGAAGTGAAAGATGAACAGGTTGGTGCTATGTGATAGCAGGCTTAGGAGTATCTCGTGTGGATTTTTCATGTGAAGCCTTGCTTGTTTATTTGTTTGATTCTTAGTATTTGGAAGTTTTGGTTTAAGTTTAGAATTGGACCCCTATGTAAGCATTTAGAATTGTAAGAGATTATGGATTTGGTTATGATTTGGGACATCACTCGAGGTTTATTCGAGGTTGATGGTCTTCGTAACACTTAAAGTTTATGCATTGTAGTTTTTTTCTATATTGTATCTTGTGTTATGATTGATCATTATGTTGCACTCCTGAGTTTCTGCCATTGTCGGGGTATAACAGTTTACTTCACAAAAAGGTGAATCACTTGAGTCGTACTACTCACGTTTTTACAAAATAATGAATGAGCTTGTTAGAAATTAGTGCATTGTCACTAATCATCAAGT
>BQNB010083189.1:13148-29103 GCA_026074375.1 Tanacetum coccineum
TACTTCAGGGCAGCCACTTGACAAAGATGGAAAATAGTGAGTCACATTCTATGTACAATCTTGTTACAGTACTTATTAGTAGATGAGACTTGTTATATATATGGTACCTCTTTGGAAGATTTACAAACATGTGATAGTTTTTAGCAAGTTTCATCTGTGAAACTTAAGTAGTTGATTAATTAACTAAGTTTTCTTTTATCCTGGTGAGAGTTATGAAAGTCGATGTGTTAGACGAAAGGATTTACTAGACACGCTAGTCAACGAGCTGCCACCAGGCACCATTAGATATTCTTCAAAGGTTGCAACCATAGAGGCACTTGATCAGTTTAAATTAGTTCACCTAGCTGACGGGTCGATTCTCAAAACCAAGGTAATAGCAGTTTGTTAGTCTGGCTATGATTTGGCGAACCACTAGGCACATCTCTCATATCCTTTGTATTGATGTAGGTGTTGATAGGGTGTGATGGGGTTAACTCAGTGGTGTCTAAATGGTTGGGTCTTGCACCACCCGTAAGTGTTGGGAGATCAGCTATACGCGGTATGGTGGATTTTCCAAATGGCTCGGGTTTTGATCCTATGTCTTATTTTAACTTTGGAGGTGGTACACGGTTTGGTTTTCGTCCAGTTGATGACAAGACCGTTTATTGGTTCTGCACATTCACCTCGTCTCAAGTTCCATGGCGTACTTCTTTTTAAGTATATGTACTTTTCGAATTCCAAAAAAATTATAATAAACTTTGAATAGTTAAAGTAATTTCTTTTGCTTAAGTATTATTTTTTGACTTTCTTTAATAGATGAAGGAGAATTGCAAGAAAACCCGATAAAAATGAAGCAATTTGTATTGAGCCGTATCAACAAGATGCCACGAGAAGCACAAGACGTTGTGGATAAAACACCACTAAGCAACATCTCTTATTCGGTACTAAAGTTAAGATTACCATGGGATATTCTATTTGGCAACACAGTGAAAGAAAATGTTTGTGTAGCCGGGGATGCTCTTCATCCTATGACACCCGACATAAACCAAGGTGGATGTTCGGCTTTAGAAGATGCAATCGTACTTGGTAGGTGTCTTGGTGAGGCGTTTTTGAAGAAACCGAATGAAAAGGATGATGCATTTGAGAGAATTGATAAGGGTTTGGCGAAATATGGAAGTGAAAGGAGATGGAGAAGTGTTAGTCTCATTAGTGTTGCATATTGTGTGGGGTGTTGTAACAAGTGTAATGTGTAATCAGAGTTAAACCAAAACAACAAGGGAAAAAAGGTACAAATCATAAAGCGATAACAAACCTGATTTACGAGGTGAAGAACCAAAACGGTAGTGAAACCGAAATCATAATGTGATCGAGACACGTGTTGGACACGCTTCACTTAAAACAGATTCGACACCAATTTGCCGTCTATTTCCCAGGGTACAACGATCAGAACAGTATGTTGTACTGCCGGATATGACATCCATGCCTGAAATTTCCATCGGACAAGATTGTGATTCGCATGAAGAAAAACCAAAAGCGAATATTTGTGTATGGTTATCTTAGTGTGGTGTTGCTTTTCTTTGTCATTCCAAAGAACACATATAGCTATATTATATAGTTGATTAAAAAACGTTCATAGTTAATATGCAATTAACTATCATAGACCGAATTAATTTTCGAGTAATGGTCATAGTTGTTACGTTATTAAAAACCATAAACTATGTCATTAATCAAAATATTAATCGGTAATTAATCAACCACTAATATGTAGTTACAACTTTGACACATTCAAAGTTCACACATTTTCATTTGAGACACCACAATTTGTTACCGTTATTCCATTCACACTACAATTGGTAAAAATACAATATTCGACCAAAAATTTTCAACAATCCCTCACATGAATGGAGATCGATCCAAAAACACACACATTTCCAATGAAAATCTCAACAGTTGAATTCTGCATAGGAGAGGTAGGTGTTACCCTTTGAACATTCCCTTATGAAATATACTTAGCCTACTAGCTGCCAGTAGAACGCGATGTCTTTAAACTGATCTACTATTTATATAGACGACAATATAAGTTCACACAGGACTCTCCCTGACATAGTCAAATCCTCATAGTCGTGTTCGTTATGGTCATGAACACTAGCCTGGTTCTGCGAGAGCTGTTACGAATTGCGCCCCCACACATTTCCCTTCGAAGCGACCCCACTTCTCTCTCACATAGGTGATTCCAATATAATCATTAAAAGCGATAAGCTTAACCTCATATTGTCACTGTTATAGGAAAGGACTAGGAAGTTTACTAACTCCCTTAGATGGATGGAGAGTTGATTACTCCCCCTACAGTGACCTCCCTCGGTTTATATAATTAGGTTGTCATATTGAACCCAAATCTTGGGATCTCCAGTTAACTGGGTTAGGTTTTCCTTCATATAAACTTTTCTGGGGCTTTAGTCCCATTCCTTTAGATGACTCACTAACTAACTTACTGCTTAAGCCTTTCGTAAGCGGATCCGCGATGTTATCCATTGACTTTACGTAGTCAATCGTGATAGCTCTAGTTGAGAGTAGTTGTCGTATCAATCACTATTTATGATGGATATGTCTCGACTTACCCGTTTACATTGTGATATGAGCTCTGTCAAATTCAATTTACTATCACACTTTATAAACATGGCCGTTACCGGTTTATGCCATCTTGGTATATCCTTTACGAATTAACGTAAATATCCCGCATATTCTCCAAATTTATCTCAAATGATAAATTCATATTTTATCATAGATTTAGCTATAAATGTCTATTTGAAATACTTTCAAGATTTCTAAGACATAGCTTCCCACTTAGCATAAACGCATACGCTCTAGTGGATCTAGATTCTTATATATAAGAACTAGCCTATAAACCCGTGATAAATCACGGGTGGCTTATAAAAGGTTGAAACAAACATTGTTCAACTATATAAAGTAAATGTCGTAAATTCTGAAATAAAACACTAAATTTACATGATTGTTTAATGAGAATCAATTATAGCTTGCAATTTGCGGACTAAAAATGAAATAATAGGTGAAAAGTGAATACAAATAAAATTTTGAAGCTATACATAGATGTTAAAGTTTAAAGAAGAGGTCGCACTTATGTATATTATCAGAGTAATTAATATTGATTGTAGTCTAACTTAACAAACAGAGGATAAATACATAATAGGTTAATTAATGATCGTGTTATATAAATTATTTGTAAACCTTGTTCCTGAGCATCTACCATTTAAGATATGCTTTCTACATACATCTGCCATTCATGCAAAGCATGAAGGCACCCCCATTTGTTTTCGCTTGGTATCCTGTAAATCTTGTTCATGTACAGTAAAAGAATAAGCCTTAAAACATGATGAATGTTCAAATTACTAGAAAATTTTAAACCAAATAAGAATAAATATGACAATATATAATAGTCATATTTTGTAAAAAGAGCCTGAGGATGAAACAATCATGTCCATCAAGTTTGGTGAAGGAAACCAACATCGTAAATGGCTTAAATTAACCCATGGTCCTGCATATATTTTCATCTAGCGGCACAAAAACTAACTTAAATCGATTAGGTACATTCTAAAAGTACTTACCATCAAAATTGTAAAACGTCGTAATCTATTTGATCATCATTGGCAACCATGTCATCATACAACAACTTGTGTGCTTTCACCCGAGTGAATCTATTTTTAACATCACTTCTAAAAAGGACACCACTTAAACAACTAAAATCCATTTGAAAAACTATGGCGCCCCATTTTAAGTGAGATATAAATTAGGCAAATATTCAGAAAAGATTAAGACAAAGGTTCTTATATACATGTATGTAAGTATAAGAAATTTGACAAAAAAATGTTATATATATGTAAGTAAATCGACAGCCAGGAAACAATAGCAAAACGCAAAACATTCTACCCGACAATTGACTAACATGTATTCTAGATACGAAAATAATTAAATCCTTAACAAATTTGAGCTGAGTAATTGAATACGGGAAAAAAAACACATATCATGTGTTTAAATAATAAAGGTTGTTAATGTGAAAATCTTGATTTTTATAAACCTTTTTGAATATGTCAACATAAAAGAAGCAATAACATTGCATACTGATGATCTCACCATACAATGATTAAAAAGAAATAAGCAAAGATAAACCAGTTTGAAGTAAGCAATATCGAATCGTGTATTGAAATCAGTTTTGAGCATTTTTATCAATAACCACGCACAACATAGCAAATAATAATAAATTTTGGCGAAATTTAGACACGTTTTATTGCAATCTGATTTTGTTTTCTTCCCATTCACCTTAAGTAATACAACATTCCTGACCCATTTACAATGTAAACGTTGAATCTCCGTAAATAAAGGTAATCAACTATAGTTAGGCTTTTGCATGACACAATTTAATGTTCATATGTGGTCAGTAAGATATGCTCAAATAGTGTTTTCCCACAAACGATTGTTGCTTAAAATGTTGTAAAAAATCCAGGGTTTCCATGCAATTCCCTTACCTAAAAATGCCCCCTAAAATAGATACGCAAGGTCTTGTATTTTAACATAAACAAAAATACACATTTTTTAGGTATCTCAGTTATCTCCACAAATAAACATTTCAAGTGAACACATTAAAGCAAAGAAATATAAGCACTATATTTCGCCAAAACTTTTTTGATTGAAGTATTTAAAAATGTGAAAGAACTGCATCTTAATTTGGGGTTAAAAGACTTATCTATCATTATAAACAAAACATACTTTATGAGGTTTAAGGGAGACCTACAATTCACTTCCTTTTAGCATTTAAACAACATTCTATTCAATTGCAATCGGAGACAACCTATACCAATGTTAGAGAAGCTTTCAGCAAAACACCTCAAATTAAAAACAAACATAGAAAAGATTATATGTATTTTAGACACTAAAAGGTTATAATCACATATGAGATATAATTCAAAATTGGTGTTAGAATGACACTTTGAATGATGGTTCTTAAAGGCATTTGATCAAACACCTATGAACACTTCAGCAAGCATCATTTTTTACGCATTTCTGCAATCATAAACACCTAAAGCATGATTAATATAGAGGCAAACACATAAGACTTGAAATCATTTTAGAATTAGATAAAAGAAGAATGAGGTCATTGGGTTATACTCAGAGTTTAAATAAGCTTAAATAAAATACAATAAATCCATAACTCAAAAGAAACGAAAAAAACTAACATTTCTTGTTGCTCTATTGAGAGATCGTCCATATGCATTCAATAAAAAGCCCCATGTTTATCTCACAACGAAGAAATTTTGGTAGCACATCACAAATGTTTTAGCTACTGAAAAAAACGTAACTGATTAATTAATAGTGGATTCATAATAGTGAGGTGTCTTCCTGTCAATCACTATATCAATAAACAAAATTTTGATTTTATAAATTATTTGAAATTTTGAAACAATAAAAAGAATTGAGAAGTTTAAAGAAATACGATAACTAATTTCCTTGTATGTTTAAGGAATAGTCAAACATAATTAATAACTGATAGAAGTATATAAGGAATTAGCAATTAAGTGGTGAAACAATCCTAAAAATATAAGTGACGTGGCTTAAATGACGTGGCACATTGCCTAGGTGGATTAAATGAGGTGGCAAGGTTTCAAAAAAAGCTTCTTTTATTATATATATATATATATAGATTCATATTTGCATTACTCTATCATTTGATAGCAGCCTGCAATTCAATATCGCAAGGATCATTGTACTCGTGTAATACTATTCAAATGATCATCACTTGAATTATTGGTATATCTACTTGACATAGTTAAAATTTCACGTCACACATACGTCATTAGACACATAAGATGCCCAATATTCTTTGACTCATGCACAAGGAATTGATAAGCACTGCTATTATGAGCATACCCAATGAATACACAATCCACGGTTTTAGGTCCTATCTTTTGAGCTTTAGTTGTCGGAATTTCTACTTTGTCTAGGCACCCCCACACTCGTAAGTATTTATAAGATGGTTTTCTTTTCATCCATAATTCATAAAGGGTCTCTTCATTTTCCTTACGAGGTATCTTATTCAAAAGATAATTAGCTGATAAAATGGTTTCCCCTCACATGTTCTGATTTAAATCGGAACTTATCAACATGGCATTTGCCATTTATTTTAAGGTGTGGGTTTTCCTTTCAGCAATCCCATTCTGCTGAGGTGAATAAGGTGCGGTAAATTCATGTCTAATTCTATGTTGTGAACAAAATTTAGCAAATGAAGATACATATTCACCTTCCCTATCACTCCTTACTACCTTGATCTTTTTATTTAGTTGATTCTCAACTTCATTCTTATATAGAATGAACTTATCTATTGCTTCATCTTTACTTTTAAGTAAATACACATAGAAATATTTTGTACAATCATCAATAAAGGTGATGAATTACTTGTTATCTCCTCTTGTTGGCACTGACTTTAAATCATACACATCTATGTGAATTAGATCAAGAGGGTCGGTTTTTCTTTCAACCGAATGAAAAGACGATCCTGTCATTTTCGCCTCAATACATGTTTGGCGCTTGTGATTTGAGTCAATATGGAATGTAGGTATATAATTTAATTTCATCAAACGAAGAATAAAATTGTAGTTAACATGACTAAGTCGGCCATGCCACACGTTCATTTATATAGATTAAAATACCCGGATATTGCCAAATAAAAGCCAAGAAAATCAAAAGATAAAAAATGTGTGCTTTTTGTGTCCAAGTGCAGAAGATTAATAAAGACAAAAGGAACAAAAACAACCAAAACGACAAAAACGAAAATACAAGACAAGAAGAGACAAAGGAAAATTACAAAAGCCGATCAACCCGACACAAGAAAAAAAATTCAAAAAAAGCAAATAAAGCCAAGACCAAATGTTGAAAGTTTTCAAGTTCAAAGGCTCTTTGAGAAATGAAGTCAAAGGACCAAAGTTGCAAAAGCTAGAAAATTGGTTTAAAAAGGAAAAAGGAAAATAAAAACACAAGGGCCAGATATGTCAATTTCTAAACTTCCCTTAGCACTACACTAAGAAATGAAAACGCAGGCAATTTTTGCATAGAACTCAAAGATCAAAACAAAGCGGGGCCAAACTCTCCTCCTAACCATACGAAAAAACTATCCCGCACAAACTCGAAACTAAGACACCACCCCACTTTGCAAAAATCTTCTCCCGTTTCCTCCACTTCATTTTACCTCGTATTAAATCACCTCCACGTCATTTGAGACACGTGTCAACATTCCATTGGTTCGAACACCTCATGATTGGATCCACGCTCAAAATCATGAGAAAGATTCAAGGCTAGATTAACTGAAGCTTTCATCCTCATCAATCACTACATCACTATAACAAGAGCTTGTATTTCAGTTTTAAGCAGTTAGTAGTTAGTGTGTTTTTAATTTCAGTTTCATTTGTAATTTTTCTTACTGTTCATCAAATTAAGCTTTTTAGATTCTTCAAATTAGTTGTAATCTCTGTTTCTTCACTTGTACTTTTTGTTTTTAAAGCAATAAACCAGTTCAGTTGAGTTTAGTTCTCAAATTCTCATGTTTTAAGCTGAAATTTAACAATACAGCTTAAAAAAGCTCATTAGTTATTACATTTCTTAAGTTCAAAAGTTGTTCAACTCTTTAAAAGCTTTTATTAAACTTGTCTTTGTTCCTATGTGCTCAATATCTTCATTTGAATTCAGTGTTTCATTCAATTTGAAGCAACAAAGGAGTAATAACTCTCAAAAACTTATTAAGCTTTAAGCTTTTTGGTTTAGCGGCTACGGTAGCCATAGGTTCATGATTTTCAGCACAACACTCACAAGAGTGCTAGTGACTGAGACAACAAACATTCAGGTTTCCCTTTATAAATTTCAATCTTAGCATAACATAGCTTAATTCATTAGCTTATTGTCCTTTGTTTTCATCTTTGTGCTTAATCCTGTCTAGTCTTGTTTAGATTAGTTTAAATGATGCCTTTTGTTTGAACTTTGGTAGCTAGAATTCATTTAGTTTTTTCAAAATTTTCAGTTCTGGCATTATTATATAAAAGGCTATGAGAGTAACCTAGCTTATTTCTATACATAAGCTAGGCATTTTAGAGTTAAAAGAGCTTACTTAGGTTAGTTTAAGATTGAGTAGCTAAAAGGTTTCAACAGTTCTAGCTTTAAAATAGATTTTAAGTCAAAATTTGTTTAGGACAATTATAATAAGTAGTGTTTGGATTAAGCTGTTTTTGACTCTAAAAGTCACCAGCTTTCCTGTCTAAAACATTCTAAGAGTTTAGAGTTTTAGTCATATTAGCAAGTTTAAAACAGGTTTTAAGAGTTAGTTAGTAGAATTCAAAAATTTAGAGCTTAAAAAAGTTGAGCTTAGCACCAGGGCAGTTTAAGTGTTTGAGTGAGTTTAGAGCTTAGTGTTGTTTAGCATTCTAGTATCAATATAGTAATGATGTTAAATACATTGAGACATTGTGTATGATTTAAAAGTAGAGTTTAGGCCTCAACTAAGGTGGTGGTCAAGTGCATCGCAACAACATTAATGCTCGTTGTTGCTATACACTTTCTATTTGTCTTTAAGTTTTTAAAAAATTAAGATCTAACTTAGAATTAAGCAGTTTATTAGTACTTCTATTATTTTAAAAAATCCATCTCTTAAGTTTTCATTTCTCAGCTTTCATCTTAGCTTATTTGTACTACCAAAATGGTATTAGCAGCATAAAATCATTAGCTTATTTCCTTTAGATCTCTATTTTCTAGTTGTTCATTCAAAAATCCTTTTATCTAGGTTAATTCTACATACTTAGTATAGCTTACCTTCAAAGTTTAGGTTTAAGATTTTAAATTGAGCTTTAAGCCTTCTAAGAATTCTTATCACAGTTTTAAAGCTTGAACCTTAGTTTTTCAAGAACAAATTTCTTGTTATTCTTGTTAACACTTAGCTTGTTTCTTTCTAGATATCCCTAGTACATATCTTAGACTTCATATAGCTTCTTCTAGTTCTTACTTTCATGTAGTAATAAGCTAGGAATAAGCCAACAACTAAAAAAGATAGAAAAGCTTGAGTTTCTGTGGTACAGTCCAAAAAGCTAAGTTTCTAGCTTATTCAGTTGTTAAAAGTCAATAGTGTCATTGATAAGTTTAGAGAATAACTCATTACAACTTTTATTTAAGTTTTTAGCTAATTCTCATTTTTTTAGATAACCAAGAATAAGCTAGTCGTAGGGTTTATTTGTAAATTTTTTTCAATAGATCAAAGGTTAGCTGTTTAACTCATAAGTAAATTCTAGTTATTTTTTTTCCCGCCTACCCTTTTCTTTCTTTTATTACACTTTCTACTCTGTCTATTAGGAATAAATATAAATATTTATTATTTTTTGAATTTAGTTTAATAAAATTAGGGTTAAATTTATTTTGATAAAATTAGGGCTTTCCTAGGTATATAAAAATTGGCATATTTTTGTCAATAAATTTTGCACCTTTAAGTTGAGAAAAAAAGCATTTTTTTTCTTTATTTGTTCCAGTAAATTTGTAATTTCCCTAGAATTAAAATAAGTTTTAGATAATCTTTTTCTTAAATAATTCATAAAAAATAGGACAAATGTTGAAAAATTTTTATTCTTTTTGTGAAATTTTCTTTTAAATCTAGTATTTTTGAAAATAAAGTAAAATTTTAGTGAAAATTTTTAGAAAAAAGTTTTTTTTGTTAATGTCATTTTTCTTAAAATTCATTAAAAAAAAAGAAAAAATAGTAAAAAATTCCAATTCCTTTTTCCTAAAATTTCTTTTAAATTTGTGATTTTAGATAAAAGTTTTGTTTAAAAGTAGTGCCTTAATTTAAATTTCATTTTAACCCACGTTTTATACTTTTCGAGTATTTAAATTTCGTATTAAGTTAATTGTTTTTAGTTCGTGCTATTATATTTGTAGTAAAATCAAAAGTTCAAAAATCCTTTATCCATTCTTGACTTGAATCCGAATTAACACCAAAATCTCAATTCACAGACTCGATTGGGACACAACCCGCGAGTACAATACTTCCGTAAAAAATATACATATTATGAGTGTTATATTTAGTGAGATTTTTTTTTTACTTATATTTCTCTTGGTTTAGAAGATATTTTAAGGAAGAATTTCAAGGAATAATACAAACGACGAATGGAATTGTAGTTAACATGACTAAGTCGGCCATGCCACACGTTCGAAGACTCAACTACATAAGTTGAATTAGCGTTCATTTTAGAAAAATTGTTTTCCGTAACAATTAAATCCAATTTGAACATTCCATCATGGGCATCACCCGTACCTACAACCATTTTATTCTTTGTTAACTTAAATGTGTTACACTCAAATTCAAGGGAAAACCCATAGTTGAGCAACCACCCGGACACAATATTCTTTCGAATCTTTGGAACGTACAAAACGTTCTTAAGTTTTAACTCTTTTTCGGATGTCCATTTTAATATCACATTACCCTCACCTTTAATGTCAGCGGTGACGGAATTTTCCATGAACAGTTTTTCACTATTGTTAATCTCTTTAAACGAACTAAAGAGACTTTTGTCCAAGCACACATGACGGGTAGCACTCGTGTCAGTCCACCACTCTTTTGTGTTTGAACCCACTTAGTTCACTTCTGAAATCATTGCAATGAAATCAAATAACATTTTCACACAAAAAAATTAAGAGGATACTTAATCCTGATTTTGCACAAAAAATATACTTTTTCCGCTCGAAATAAAACTAGGCAGAAACGCACTCCGCACAAGTTTTATAGTCGAATAAATCCAAATCGTTTTCTTCCTTATACTAATGGCTCATGAACATATAATTAAATTGGTTGTTACAAATAACCAAATATTAATGTAGCTTTAAAAACTCATTAGTATCTTAATGACTATCAATTGTCATTCAAACAATTTGACCAAAATTTCCAACTAATGGGACTCCAATTGGGAAATTGGAGATAAATACAATAGACATTCTATTCATGTCTGAATTTATCTATAGAGATAAATACAATCTCATTCCAAACCACGGTATATAAGATATAACCAAAAATATAGTGGTAATTTGTAAAGTGTATACACAATCACTCATTGGTTTGGAATCAACGGTCATTAACACAGTTAGGTACCTATCAAAAAATCATTACATTTTCTTTAGAACAAAATGTAACCGTTGTACTTCTAATAATTCCTGAGTATTCCAAATGGGCAGCAACTACGACTCTAGTTTTAATAGATGTCGATTGGTGTCATTTGAACTCTAGTTGGGCCTCCCACATTGAATATACCTCAAGAATGTTGTTGAAAGGGTTCTCCCTTTTAACATCAATCTCGTTTAAGAGTTTTTCCTTTTTGAGTATATGACATGAATACCTTTAGTAATTTGTCGTTACACAAATTCGTTCTTGTGTACTTGAATGTTTAACGTTAATTATTTACCATATCACAATTAACAAATTCCATGTCTAGCATTCAACATTCTTCCTTAAGACAAATTATTTATGAGATTCAATTACCTCTTTAAACCATAAATGTTTTAGGAGGATCCCATACACGGGTACTTATGTAAATCTATACATACAACATGTCATCTAAATTCACTTGAGATCATATAATCATATGCTATCCCAATTTGTGACTATGATCACAAATTTCAGCATGTAATCATTCACACACTCAAAATATGTCCAATGTAAGAAATGGACAAAAGCTCACTTTGGATGACAATCACACCATTCTAGTTAGTTACATAAATCAACATAGTTTATTGTCATCTATACGTCCGAGCACTCTAGACATTTCATTATGCCTTAACGTTTATCCGTAACATTTAATCACATCTTACACTATGGCAAACCGTTTGATTATTAGCAACAAGTCTTAAATATTATTTATTTCTTTTAGAATAGCATAACAACGTTCACAACACTAGATTTGCAACATCCAAACTTTTCCAATACTCTTTACAAAATAAAGCGACTTAATTATTGTTTTGGTACAAATTAGTAGCATTGTACCAAACACCCTTAAGTATGCAATTGTGCGCCAAATAACATGTGAATTTTGTTGTCAAAACCAAAAAACATCTTTACTTTAATCTTGCTTTCAAAATCACAATCAACACATACTCTTACAATAGTATATAAAAGTTTTTTTTTCATATAAAAAACTATTACATCTAAATCTGTTTATAGAGTAACCATTTCATACTTTAATAAATTCTAATGTTCTTCTCTGATTTAAACACGTGAGAAAGAATCTGTTTTAAGTTTGTTGTAACAAGTGTCATGTGTAATAAGAGTTAAACCAAAACAACAAGGAAAAAAAGGTACAAATCATAAAGCGATAACAAACCTAATTTACGAGGTGAAGAACCAAAACAGCAGTGAAACCGAAATCATAATGTGATCGAGGCACGTGTTGGACACTCTTTCCTTAAAATAGATTCGACACTAATTTGCCGTATATTTCCCAGGGTACAACGATCAGAACAGTATGTTGTACTGCCGGATATGAAATCCATGCCTGAAATTTCCATCGGACAAGATTGTGATTCGCATGAAGAAAAACCGAAAGCGAATTTTTGTGTGTGGTTATCTTAGTGTGGTGTTGCTTTTCCTTGTCATTCCAAAGAACATATATAGCTATATTATATAATTGATTAAAAAAACGTTCATAGTTAATATGCAATTAACTACCATAAGTCATAGTTGTTATGTTATTAAAAACCATAAACTATGTCATTAATCAAAATATTAATCGGTAATTAATCAACCATTAATATGTAGTTACAATTTTGACACATTCAAAGTTCACACATTTTCATTTGAGACACCACAATTTGATATCTATATTCCATTCACACTACAATTGGTAAAAATGCAATATTCGACCAAAATTTTCCAACATGGGGTTCATACAACAAAGCAAGGGAAAAATGATGAGTTACTTGACGAAAGTATGGTTTTCTAAGTATACATCTAATGCTTTGCTTAAGATCGCTAATTTTGATTGTGGTGATCTTGCTTTCTAACTTATAAACGAAGTTCATAATTTTTAGAGTATTGTAATTGGATCTGAAATGTTTTGAATAATATTTAGTTATACTTGCATTTTCCTATTATGAGTACGTTGGTTTGATTTTGATTTTTGTTTACGGAGAGAAAGAGAGTTTTTTGTGTTGTTCGATTATTGTCAATTCTAGGTATGGTATAATTAGTGCGGCGATTAGGTTTAGGTGTAAACCGAGTTTGTAGTTTCCTTATGTAAGTTTACTTGCCTATTTGCAAGGCAAGTAGTACAAAAGCTTATTTAGGCAATCTCCAATCTAGTGAGGTGGCATGGTTCAATCAAATGCTTTACACAAAGTGAGTATTTATCTAAACAAACACATATTATATGTACTTGCACCCATTAAATAATCAAATAAATGACTCACTTACGTAGATAGTGGAGATGCACTCCATTTTTTTCAATGTTTCTTTGATGGGAAAGTAAATATAGTACATACAATTTAATTTTTATGTGTAAGTTTAACGGGTTGTAGAATTTTTGTGTGAAAAGGTATAATGGTGATTTGTCATACTATTTAACTCAAAAATTGTAAGTGCATTGTGGATGCCCTTAGTAGTATGTGCCAAGGTTGGCTACGATAAGTGCCAAGAGTATCTTAGGTCAATTAGGACTAGAGTATCGACCTTCTCTTCTCTTTGAAAATGAGGAGAGGGGATAAGGCTCAACACACACATTCTTAATATTTATTTTTTTAAACTAATTCGAGTTGTTGTGGTACACAATTAAATTGTTGGGTTAGTCTTTGTAGTGCACGTATCTTTGGTGCGCTTTTCTTTACACGATTGATGGCAAGTTATCTTGTTTACGTGATCATCTTTGTGGCGGGTTTGTTAAAGATTGAAGTTCCCAGTTTGGAAGAAGAAATGTATAAAAAAGGGAAAACTAAATTTTATTACTTTTTCCATCTCAAAATAAGTATTTGCATTGTTATTTTTAGTTGTCCCTATTGAGAATTATATCCTTACCAAATTAAGTTTTAAATCTTTTACTTATTTATCTTCCTTACTTATGGTATGATTAGAATAATTGCAGGGATTGTGCAATAAAGAGATTGATTCTATGGAAGGGTTGTTTTGCAACTTAAAGGATAATAGAGGGGGCTGAAGGTTAAAGCTCATGTGAAGTTTTGTGTATATAACTGGTGCCTTGTGGTCTTCTTTTGACACACAACAACAACACAAACCAACTCTCTAGTTCTTCATTATCAACATAAAACATCATCTTTATCAATCCTATTTATGTAATCATTCTCATATTGAAAGGGTGCTTATCATTTTGAATCCATTGTGTATTGTAATCATTTGACTATTATTTAATCATTTGGTTACGAGTTCATTTATCCGATTGTGTCTTTATCTTCTGGAACTCCTTATATTCATTACAAGTTCATGCTAGTGCTACTATTTTCACATGGTATTAGAGCCATATCACTCTGACTACTATCGTGTATAGGAAATTCTTGATCAGTTGATTGAGGGTTTCTTTGTCCAAGGTGTTCCTGAGCAATCAAAGGATTGGGAATACGGTTTATAGTTATCTGGTGTGGTTAATTGTTGGGATTTGAAAAATTAGGGTTTTTTGTATGAACCCTAATTTTTGGGGATTTCTGTCTATGCTTCATTGCCTCAATTGTGAGGCGTAATTCTACATTCCACTGCTCATATTTTCCCTGTAAGATCCTTCCACTCACATGATCTTGGTAAAATCAGGATCCACTTTGTGTGCTTGATTGATCACAGTTGTTTTTTTTTCTTTAATAAAAATATTATTTACAAATCTTGCTTTAAAGGGTTAATAGACAAAGATGTTACTAAAGTTTTCTAAAATGTTCGATTAGATTACTAAAGTTTAAAACGTTATAGACAGGTTACTCAAGTATACGGGTTTATTCTTTGGCTTACTCAACGTTTAAAAAAGTTACACTCGCGTTACTCCCTTTAGGGGCTACCGATTGATAACCTCTTTTACTTGCCACATTGGACTTTTATGGGTCCCACCCTATTTAAAAATAGATTTAGCCATTAAAAAAACATGTCAACTGGGTCCCACCACCTTCAGTTATTTTCTTCTTCTGATCTTCTTCTTCAAAGTTCAAACCAAAACCCACCGTCTTCATCTTCTCACACCACCATTCTCACTACCTCCGGCCAACTTTAAAAAAATCCGACAATCATATTCGTTAATTTGTTTTCACTCTACCATCAAAACACTAAAAAAAATCCACCTCAAAATCAATAACACTAAGCTACTAAAATTTTCAACAAATGAATCCAAGATTTCAAGACTGTCAAAAGCGACAACACCTTCACCACACTCAACTCTCACACTAAACCTTAACCCAAACACCCAAACAGGAACATTCCTAGTTAACATATTCCAACTAAAATCAACAACCGAAAGATTCACACAACTCCCCAATGACTTAGGCAAGCTCTCAGTAAACCAATTCATAGATGAGCCAATGTACTATGAACCAAACATGCACAAATTATTTCAATTCTTTCAAGACTCCCAAACCATCCGGGCAAGAAGACGGATCTCAAAAAAGCAACATCATTGATCTTTGGAAACTTTGAACAAACCGTGGCCCATTTTGTTTTTGTGTATCTCGTTATTTTTCAAGAAAACCCAAGATTGGTGCCTTGTTGTCAAAAACAAAATCTAAGATAATCCTAAAAAAACCACAACCACCACTTACCCAGGTAACATTGAATCCAAGATTTCGGGTGTAAAAGAGTCATATTAAGCTAGTAAGATTTTATTTTTGTAATGGTTAAAAAGGAACCTGAAAAGAAAGAATGAAAATGGATAAGAGTATGAAACAAAGAGATGAATTAATGTGTGGT
>BQNB010083190.1:8474-20575 GCA_026074375.1 Tanacetum coccineum
GATTATGCCTTGAAATTAGTATGGGGGTGACAGTCTCACATTGAGGACAATGTGTAGTTCTAGTATGGGAGGGGGGGGGGGGATTTTTTGATTTGATCTTACTTGCATTTACCTTGTATTCACGTAACTCCATTTTGCCACCAAAAATAGCAAAAATATGCGAAAATTAAAATTTTTCAAAAATAGAATGAGTGTTTTGACACTTAGTTTTGTCTTTTAAGGAATAAATTTTGACTTGATTGAGCATGTTGCGCTCTAGCTTGCCCCTTAACTTATATAAATTTAAGCTTTTGCTATTCTTTTATACAAGAAGCTTTAAAACGCGAATTCTAGCTTATAAAAAGCCTAGAGTTTGCAAGTTTCCATAATAAACTTTAAATATGCAAAGCTTGTTTTATTAGACTAAGCATTCGCGGATCTTTTTATTAAAGATTTTAAATTTGTGAAGAACGAAAAATGATAGAGTTTTATATAAGATAGATGCTAAACATGGAGTAGATGGATCTATTTAGAGCTCATAGAGGTTAATCGTGGCTATTTGCTCCCACCAGCTTAATAAACGATTATGTAATTGTTGAATAAATAAAGTTACTTTGATTTTTGCGATTCTTAGTTTAAATCACTTCGTAGAAATTCCTTCTGGTGAAAGTAAGGTACACATCGAGGTTTTGTCAGTGTTGTGGGGAAATAGGCTACCGATTCCTGATGGCTCGCTAACATTGTCTAGGTAGTTAAAAGACCACAGGACTTGAAAATTGTCTATAATAATAATGAATAAACCAAAGCCAAAATAAGACCACTACCTCTTGCCGTCTCACAACCGATGTGGTAGTCGTTTAAAGGGTGGAGGTAATAATAATAATAATAACTGTGGTCTGCCTCTTGCCGGCTCACAACCGATGTGTCAGTCTTCTAAATAAGGCACATAGTAATAATTCGAGACTGATAAAAGTTTGCTACATCTAGCCGGCTCACAACCGATGTTGCTGCCTTCCTCACAACCGATGTTGCAGCCTTCTAAAGTCGAGGGAATCAATTACTCGAGGTCACAAAATAAGACTACTGGCTCTTGTCGGTTAGGACGCCCGATGTGTCAGTTGTTTAAAGGACCGAGGTTTAATAATGTTGCAATAATAATAATAATAAAGCTAAATTTCGACTTCGGGGTTATCTAAATAAAGCTTCCGTCTCTGGACTAGTAGTTGAGTTGTTTCGGATGAAATAAAAAGGATAACCCCTAAATCATACGAAATTAGAACCTTAATGTAGACCTTATTCTCACCGTATCATCTCTTTAGGAAAGGATTTCAAACTAATTGTGGTCTAAACAGGGTTTTACTTTATGTGAATAATACATTAATTTATTTGTCACCAATAATGATAATAAAATCTTTAGAGGATTTAGGAATAAGGGAGCGGAAAGTAGCTATGCATACACAATTAGCTTTTATGAGTAGTGTTAGCATCTTAACTTGTATTTAACAATGATTTCGTTTTTAAGCTTGGTTTGGGGCAGGTGAAAAATCGAGGACGATGAATTTATCCTTTTAGTGTTTCTCGTTCCATGAAGTTACGATATGTATATAAATGTATAAAAATGGTAAAACGAGGGGCTTTTCAAAACTAGTGATTTCTTAATCCCCTTAGATGAACACTTAGCTACTTTTAGAGGTAATTAGTCTAACGGAGTTGAAATTTTTTGGTTTTCTAAGTGTGTTTATGACATTGCGTGAGGACACGGCAATAGCTTAGTATGGAGGATTTTTGATATGTGTTTAATCACATATTATTTTTTCTTATTAAAATAAGCTAAAAAGACCAAAAATATATGAAAAATGCATTATATATGTGTGTTTGGTAATTAATGTCTTGCAGGTAACGGATATGTTAAAAAAAGGACAAAAACAAAGCATAACGGACAAAACCAAGCACGGGAATAAAAAGAGTGTGAGAAATTAAGACCGAAGGCGAATACATCCTTAATAGGCCAACCCGTACCCATTTAAATGGGTCGGGTCAGCCCATTAGTTTATAAGCCTAAAATCAAAACCCATTTATAAACATAAATCCAAGATCCAATTATTATTAAGTCACGACCCAAGATTTAAACCAAAGCCCAATCCAAAACCCTTTTACCCAGTCCAAGTCAAACAAACGGGTCAAACACTTTGTACTGTACATCTCTTTCACCGTTCTTTTCCCTCTATTTTTTACACAATACACAAATCACCCAGTGTCAACAATCATACACACACAAGCTTGAATCCCTTCTAGAATAAGTTCTAACACCTCTGACACCTATTTAAGAAATGCTGGCGATCCGAAGCTATATGATTGGTGGATGGGACGTGGTTTATAATCAAAGGCTCAGATGATGAAGATGTAATCGAGGGCTAAGATTAGAAGATGGAGGAGCGTTTCATGTTGTGGATCCTTCTTCTCAAGGCAATAAATAGGAATGGAGTTCACACAGAGGAGGGCGTCTAGATGAGTAGTTTTTAATCTAGCTTATTGTAGTTATTTTTAGCTTATTGTCTTTTTAATTTCTGAATTTTTCTTTTAAAGTATTGTAACTCCTTTTATCATTAATAAAAATCAGTTTGCTTTTAAATTGTGTTTAAAATCTGTTTTGCTAATATGTAAATCTTAGCTTAAAATGATTTGTGATATCACCTAATAAGCTCATTAAGCTCTAATAAGCTAGTTCATATTTAGATTAGTTTGTTTTAAGTCAAACTGATTAAGTCTTCACTAAAATCAAAAATAAAATTCCTTAGCTTGTGTTTTGGATGATAAGCCAAATTAGGATGGGCTTATGGACAATACCAGCTTATCTATGATAAGCTGGAGCTTGTTGACTTAAGCTCTATAGAGCATTTAAGGTCCCTGTTTAGCTGGGACAAAGGTACCTTCTCTTTTCTTTCATTTAAAGCTTAATTTGTATGTTGCTTATTATCTGCTTATTTCAGCTTATTGTCTGCTTATCCTAGTTTATTTGTGCATATATTATATGAATATAGCTTAGAATACTTAGTTATTAGTTTAAATCAATTTAGTTCAAGTTTATATAGTTCTGTCCTAGCTTTAGTTAAATCTGCTTATTTAAATAGCTTATCGTTAGGTGCTTATTTTCCTAGACTTTAGCTTAATAGATTTAAATAAGTTTAGTTGTTAATCTGTTTTAATTAAATAAGGGTGAAATAATTCTGTTTAAGTTTAAAAATAGGTTTTTAAGTTTTTAAAGGAGTGTTTGGGTTAAGTATTGAAAATGGGTCAAATGAGGTTCAAAACCGTTTTTAGTTTTCAAATTGGTTTTCATTAGCTCTTATTAAGTCCTTACATTAGTTTTCATAAGCTTTGAGTTAGTATTGATAAGGTTGTAGTCTAGTTAAGTCATGATTTCAAGTTTGCTATTCTTAATACTCTTCAAAGCTATTTTAATCCTTGATTTATACAAGTGAGCTTTAGGTGTAGTGTTTTGTGATCAATATGAGCTCAATTCATGTTATAATGCATTTGTTTTAAAAGTCATATAGTCTTTTACAAGTCTTGGTTAAAAACAGTCAAATAGGGTGGTTTTAGTTTAAGCAAAATTGCCTTTTGTTAAGGTCTTTTTAGTCATTAGTCTAGCTTTTAATTGTTTAAATCTTTGTTAATCCTAGCATATTGTAGTCTAACCTAAATCTGTTTTATGTTTTTAGGAAGTCAAAATCATTTTAAGTGTCTTAATTTTAAGCTCAAAGTAGTCAATAATTTTTAAAAAGCCAAAAATAATAGTTAAGTCTGTCATTTTCAAGTGCCTTTTCTAGCTTATTTTCTGGGCCAATTTTCTTATTTCTAGTTTTTATATGTACTTTGGATATCAACCTTAATTTGTTTTGAGTTTTCATCTTATTTCCATTGCTTAATTGTTCTAAATCTTAGCTTAAAGTTGGTCAAATGTCCTTAGAATCTGTTTGTTTTATGTCTGCTGTCCTTTTAGGTTTTTAGTGCTTTTCAGCTTAATATATTTGCTTATTTTCTAGTCAAAAGTGCTTGTTAGGTCTTAGACTTTAGCTGTTTTTAGGTTTTAGCTTTTTCCAAATGCTTATTAGTTTTCTATTTAGCTTAAAAATTAGTAAAAAGTCCTATTAAAGTGTTTAAAGGTCTGCTGTTAAATTGCTTTTTAAAGTGCTTTTTGAGCTTATTTTATTTTCTCATTTTAAGTCTGATGTGCTTATTAAGCCTAGTTTTGGTTCTGTTTTAGCTTATTAAGTTTCTTAATTGCTTATTTTGTCTTTAAAAGCTAAACATTTTCCAAATTTAGTTGATGAGTCTTTAAGTTTAAACTGTCACTTTCTTTAGCTTATTTCTGGCTTATCTTTTAAGTTTTAGTTATAAGTCCTTTTATTAAATTAGCTTATTTTCACTTATACTTTAGCTTTTTCAAATAAAAAAATGTTTTGTCAAAAAGAAAGGCCACAGGTTTCGAACATGTGACCTCTCCCTCAACACACCAACACCTTTACCGCTGCGCCCTTGGGACTTTTTCATAAGTCTCCTTCACCATTTAATTCATATAGGTATTTTCAGTTTAAGCTTTTACAGCTTATTTGATTTTTAGTTGTTTATTAGCTTAAGCTTTTTCAATCGTTTTTCTTTAGAAGCCTTAGGAATAGTGTTAAGCACTTTTAGTAATTTTCTTGAATTTTTATAAAATAGTTTAGTTATTTTTATTAATTTTCTAGATTAAAAGTGTTTTTAATTGTTTAAAAATATAAAAAAATTACAAAAAAATATAATTTCTTTTTTAAAAATTATTTAGGTACATTTAAGTTTAAAATTTAGCATTTTGAATTTTTAGGTTTTAAATTTGTGTTATTTGGTTAATTAGTCGCGTTTTTAATTCTCGTTATCGTTTTATTTTCTAATTGCTTTAATTGTTAATTTAGTTTATCTTTATTTGCTTTTGTGTTAAGTAGAATTAAATCAAAATTCAAAATATTTGATATTCGAGCATCAAACAAGATACCTTTGCGGACTTCAAATTCAACTCTTGTCGGGATACGACATCCGGGAGATAAAAAATATTATTTGTCCTCAAGCAATTTTTATATCAAACGGGATTCTCTCTATACTATAATTAATTTGAGATATTTAGGATATATATTTAATTATATATAGACTATTTGGATCGAGTCACTCCTACCAACCCGATAAGTTGAATTTCAAATTGACTTAGTGCTGGGTGCTGCACTTGTAGCACGATCCCCGTATAGATTAGCCGCATCAGAAATGCAAGAGCTATCGCACCAATTACAAGAACTTTCTGACAAAGGATTCATAAGACCAAGTTTCTCACCTTGGGGAGCTCCGGTTTTGTTGTCAAGAAGAAAGACGGATCCTTTAGGATGTAGCATCTCGTATTTTACGGTCAATATTTTAACCGAGCTCTAATTCTATTTTTAATTTTTAGGGAATTTATTATTTTTGTTTTTAGCCGTTTTATCGAAAATTGTTGTTTTATCTATTTACGAATCGTGATTTGGATATTTATCCGTTTTAGCGTTTGAGAAATCAATAATTTCATATTTTATATTCGGAAGCATAATTATTCTTATTTTAGTATTTTTTGACTTTTCTCGCGTTTTAGCCGAAACCGTGTCAAAACTGTATTTTTACATCATATAACACTTTAACTAAAAGTTTACTTACATTATATAGAAGGTACCAATTTGATAAAAAAATGTGTAACCATAAAGCTCCAACAAAACTAAAAACTAAACATCCCCTTATTATATTTTTACTCCTACTAAACCTCAAAACAAACACTCCTCTAAAATTTAAGTGGACATCTTGACTTTATATAAAAGGCTTTGACTCTTCTAAAACATATACAGTACCAGTATTAAAAAAAATCCGGTCCCCCTTTCCTTGTCTCCTCTGTTCGATCGAAGCCCACAACAAAACCACCATCACCATTGTCAAAATCCCAATAAACACTTCCATTCAATCCCAAATCAATTATAAACTAAACCCCGTCATTTTTTTTCAATTAAAATCCACCATGCATAAGTTTTCCCCAAGTTATTAATTTTCTTGATTTTTAATTTTGAAGGGTTTTGATATAATTGAGGGTAATTGGAGTAACAAGAGTTTAATATTTGTTGTGTAGACAAAGTTTGGTGAACAAAATCAATATTTTGGGTCTCTCTTTTGGTTCTTGTGGTGTTCGGCAGATTATCAAACCCACAAGGGTTTGAAAGTGTTGGTTTTCCTTCTTTTTATTTAGCATTATCTTGTTTACCTTCTTGCTTGATTTAATTTTAATACATATTGCATGTAGTTATTTTTATGTTTGAGAATCCATGAGGTGAATGAGTGAAATTAGTGAATGAGTAGAAGAGTTAGGATAGTAGTAGGAGTTTGGAGATGATTCGAGTTGGTTTTGAGACACTTTTAGGTTAGTCATTTAGGTCAGAAAGTTGGGCGTATAATTCGGCAAATTAGTGGTGTTGTAAACTGAGAATCGGCTGTTTATTTTGGTATAAATTAGGACTTCTAATTCTTAAAAACGAGTAAAATATGCTCGATAGAAGTTTGGAATGTGGAATGGTCAAATTCTGCACTTGTCATTTTTATGCAGAATTTTTAGTCGTGTTGCGAGTACCATAACTCGGTCGTTCTAAAAGCTTTTCTGGATTTTCCGGTGCCTAAAACTAAATTCGTCGAACCTACTTTCCAATGGTTCAGGCCTCATCGATTTTCAGTACCTGTAGGTTAGTCAAAAGTGAATTGCAAAACAAGTTGTCAAAACTGCGATTCTGGTCCAGAATTTAGATTGTAAAGATGCAGTGAGCAGGCGGATCAAAACTTAATATTTTTCGACGAAATTTAAACTGTAGCATCTTCATAATATGTATGACTTCCATGAATTTTTCTAGAATTTTCTGTAAGGTTTAGATAGGTCAGATTTTGCCAAACTTTTGCAAAGTCCAGCAGACCCTGTTTTGGGATAAGTTGGATTGTTGTATTTTTTAAAAATGGTTAGAAGTGGCTATGATTTTTGGGGAAGCCACTGAGGTTTAATAACATACATAAGTGGGTAAATATGAAAATGGAACGTCGGTTGCGTCCATTTGGTATCTCTTTAAGTATGGCGAACATCTAGTAAAAACCGGCGAAATTTTAGAAAATATAAGTGTAGCATTCTTAGTGATTCTCAATCATGGATTCTTAAGCATAGGATATTACTACATGCCGATATATATATAAATATGTATCTATTTACTCGTATTACGTTACATCTTATTATAAGTGTGAGTTTTAATTACGCGTCACTATTATAGGTCGCGGTTGAGACATTGTCGCCGTTCTCTCCTTGTTGAGTTTCTTGTTCGATACTTCTATTTAAGGTGAGTTCATAGGCCCACCCTTTCTCTTTTAATGATTTTCATAAATTGTTTTTGGGGTGAGAATACATGCTTGTTTTACTAAGTAAACTCATTAATTTCTACTACATAAGCGTTACATGATTACTTTTACTAAAGCTTTTACTTGCTTACTATATAACTTCTAAAACATGTGTTACACGTGGTTGTTTACTCATGAATTTATTAAATCTTGAATTGCTTACTACATGAATTGAGATCTATTGAGACTGACAATCCCTGTTCGGGTATTTAATAACGTGAGTTTTGAAGACATTATTTGTTTTACTAATGGAACACAAGTGCTTGAAGGGTATGCCTGACCCGATTATGAAATTATCTGCATGAGTCGCTATTGCCAAATTACCTAATTTCATGAATCGTTAATTGCCCTGTAGGGGTAAATGCTAGTACATTTAATAGATCTATTGGGTTTGACAACCCCGTCCGAGGTCTGAATCGAATTCTTTCGAGCACCTTTTTAACGTGCGATTTGTATTGAGAATCGTAGGTATAAGGCAATAATACCTAGTACTAGGGCAACTGTATTTGCATTTGATATGCGTTATTATCAAGGTTTCAGTGTCATGAGCTCAATGCGGTAATGTTGAATGATACTATGAAATACTGTCGCTGGCTGATCTTAAACCTTGTGGTCTACCACTGATTATTACTTGATTTATGAAAATCACTTTGAAATGTTGTAGCGCTGCTTTTCTTACTGAAATATTTACTTGAATTATTTCAATACTGTATTTACTTAAACCTATGAATTCACCAACATTATTGTTGACGGTTTTGCATGTATATTCTCTGGTTATTATATTGCTAGCTGAGTATTGGGAGCACTCGAGCCATGCGGATATCAAAACTTTAAAGACATGGTTTTTCTTCACATTCGACAACCATTTATTATTAAAATATACAAAGGAGTCATGTTTAAACTCTTGTAACTTTTGTTACAAAGAAATTATTAGGACCTGAAATTACTCTGATTTATTTAAATCGAATGTGACATTTTATTAAACGTCTCTTTTAAGGTCGTTTTCTATAACTTGTGTGTATGAACTATGAAGTAGCACCCCAAGTGGTATTTCGCTGCGTTGTGATATTTTGGGGTTGTTACATCTTCCTTCTGAAGAAGACTCTATATCTTTTTTAAGAGATCTCGGTCATACTGGGGTTATCAATTCACTTAATGATGTTGTTATCGATCAGATGCATCAACCATGGAGAACTTTTAATGTTATTATCAACAGAAGCCTTTCTGGAAAGACTAGTGGTCTTGACAAACTTTGTTTTTCCCAAGCACAAACCCTTTGGGGCATGTACGATCAGAATTATGTAGACTATGTGGAATTACTCTGGGAAGACTTCACTTATCAGATTGACAACAAAGTCTACAAAAAGCAAGAAAATATGTACTACCCTCGTTTCACCAAAGTTATCATTCAGTACTTCCTCATTCAAGAAAAGTCACTTTCCTGGAGAAACAGAATTGGGATGCACACCTCCAAAGATGTCTACTTGATTGACACCTTAAGATTCTTTTCAAGAAGAGAAGCATCTCAGATCTATGGAGCAGTTCTACCTGAATGTTTGACAAGTCCAGAGATGAAGGAAAGTAAAGCGTACAAGACTTATCTTGGCTATGCTACAGGTGAGGTGCCTCCCAAGGTTGCTAGAAAATTCAAGAAAGCCTCTCCATCCAAGAAGGAAAGTGAGCTAGTCCCTAGAGATGAAGAACCTGTCAAAAAGGGCAAAAGATTGAAGACACCTGCCAAAAAGTCTGCTTCTAAGCCAGCAACAGGTATCGTCATCAGAGAGCCTCCTGTGGAAACAAAGTCAAAAAGAAAGGAAAAGGAAAAGGTGGATGTAGCTCATGGAAAAGGAATAGAGCTGTTGTCTGAAGTGGCTCTGTCTGAAAAAGCTCAAATGAAGGAAGCAAGAATGAAAAGTTTAAGGGACTTTCACAAGACTCATCCTAGTGGTTCTGGTACGGTTGCCGAGAAACCACCAAGTGTTGAAAAGATTACTCCTACTGTCACAAGTGAAGGAACTGGTGATAAACCAGGGGTTCCCGATGTGACCAATGATGACTCTTCTGAGAGTGAATCTGAGTCTTGGGGAAATGATGAAGACGACAGCAACAACGAACAAGAATCAAGTGATGAAAGCAGTAAGCAAGAGAATGAAAGTGAAGAGCAAGAATTAGATTCAGAGCAAGATGAAGAATCTAACGATGATGATCAAGAACAAGAAGATTTTGATCAAGAAAATGAATCTGAAGATGATGAGATGAAAAGTGATGAAGAACAAGGAATGGATGATACTACCGACCAATTTGATGATGATGCAGATGCAAGATTAGAAGAACCCACTGAAACTGCTACAGGAATTATTCAAAAAGAGGGTAATGATACTGAAATGACTGAAGCTCAACAAGGGAATGAAAATTTAGAGACTACTCAAGAACAAGTTGTTGAAGATGCCCATGTGACTATTTCTACTGTTCCGAAGAAGACAATAGTCCCTGTTACTAGTTCTTCTCGCTCATCCTACTTGGCATCTAAATTCCTAAATTTTTCAGATATTCCTCAAACTGATGCAAAAATAGTGTCTTCACTAGATGTTCATGTCCACCATGAAGTTCCTAGAACTCAAGCACCTACTCTCCTTACAATACTAGTTTCAGTTATCCCTGAATCATTACCGGTTTTCACAAACATTCCTTAATCATCACACACCTTTACTCCTACACCAATACAAACTACACCCACTCCTCTGCCGACAACTAAAACTACAAATCCTTTATATAATCTTCTTGATTTCTCATCAGTCTTTCGATTCAACGATAGAATTACAGCATTGGAAAAAGAAGTTGTTGATCTTAAGAAAGACCCTATACACACTCAAGTGACATCTTTAGTTGACAGTCATCTAGACACAAGGTTGGGAGAAACCAGAAAAGAACTAATGAACTTCCATTCAGAGTCTCTCACGGCAAGAATCAAAGAACAAGTAAAAGATCAGCTACCTCAGATTCTGCCCCAGAAAGTGTCTAACTTCGCTCCACCTGTGATCAAAAAGTTGATTAAAGAATCACGTGATGAAGTTACTCTAACGAAGGTGTCTTCTCAACCACAATATACTTATGAGGCTGCTTCTACACTTACTGAATTTGAGTTAAAGAAGATTCTTCTCGACAAAATGGAGAAAAGTGAATCATATCTGACGGCTCCCGAACATCGAGATTGCTATGATGGTTTGAAAAAATCTTACGCTCTCAACAAAGATTTCATCTATTCTTATGATGTATATTTATTAAAGCGTGGCCAAAAAGACAAGGATAAAGATGAAACAAGGTAAGTTGTTGAAAAGATTTAGGCGTGTTGTTGAAAATAGATTAAATTGTTGGAAATATTTAGGTGACGAGTTTTAGCATATTTTCCAATATACTTAACAAGTTATTGAACTCTTATTCCTAAGTATATTCTCATACTCGAAAAGATTTACAAGATGTTTATGTAACATTTTGTGAATTAAGTAATCTATGCCTATATGCAATGCAAAAACAATTTTCTTAACTTAGTACAAGAAATCTAGCGTAAGTTTTACTAGTGCATTATCATGAGTACTAATAACGGACAATTTACAAGACATATATTACACATATGTTTCTAGATAGCTTAACTACGAAATGCAACAAGCGCATAAGATTTTAACTAACTATATTTAGACACATACACAAGAAATAATCATATAGCACAACACACAAAAGTACTTGTCATCGTGTTGTGTATTAGATACAACAATGTATACTTGGCTAGGTTTTGTTTGAAAACGAATTAGTTTCCTCCCCCCTTCCAAAAACTAACCAAGTTTAATATTTATGAAAAGTTAATTACACCATTTTTCAAAGATATACCGACTAGAAATGTCCGACTTAAAAGGAAAAGATAAAATACAAGTTTTACATTAGGGTTAAGTCCATTAATAGGTAACCTACTTACCAAAAACTACACTTTTAAGTAACGTACTTTGTATATTATCATTCAGACCCATCAAACTTTTAAATGTTGTTCAATATAGGAAATAACGGGCAAATTTTAGAAGGGTTACCGGCTCAAAATCGACACGACATCATTTTTAAATAAATAAATATTTTTTTTTCTTTTTTTAATCACAACCCACCACCACCCCTCCTCCTCCATCACCTTCCTCCTCCATCGCACCTCCTCCTCCACCACCTTCCTCTTCCACCGCACCTCCTTCTCCACCACCCTCCTCCTACACCGCACCTCCTCCTCTACCACCTTCAGTTTATCAAAAATAATCTTATTACTTTCTTCAATAAGAGATTTGATATCCTTTGTAAGCTTGAATGCATCTCTTCCTGCTCGATACTTCTTTTTTACGTCAAAACATCCAAGGTCGTTGCTTGGAAAGTTGTCAGAACCTTCCTGGACGTCTTCAACATCTGATGTAGATGTTGATGCTAAGCGTTTGGAATCGATTCTTCCAGGAAGAATTTTGTCAACTTTTTTCATGATCTCATCAACTTCATCCAACCACTCTGGTACACGAGCAGGTGTCTCTAGACGGTTTCCACGGTTACTTCTCATCTTCTTTTTGTTATCAGTTCTTTGACCTTCCAAAACCTTCATTTGTAAAGACAACTTTATTATCAAG
>BQNB010083191.1:0-29102 GCA_026074375.1 Tanacetum coccineum
CTAGGCAAGTTTGATGGCAAAAGTGATGAAGGTTTCTTTGTTGGATATTCTATGAGTAGTAAAGCTTTTAGGGTATACAACACTAGAACCAAGAGGGTATAAGAAAACTTGCATATTGGGTTTTTAGAGAATAAGGTGGTGTTTGTTTTTTTAGAAATGTCTCTTAACAGCATCTTAATCTAACTCATTCAGACGCAGTCAGACATTTGGGTCATTAAGACTGTTTGTTTTTTTCAAGTCATCCAAAGGCAGTAAGAGGCAAGCAGTGTTTAGAGCGTTTATTTTTTTATGATCATTAAGAGGCAGTAAGAGGCATAAATCTCTTACTGAACTAGATGTGGAGGAAGTGTCTTAACACCTCTTAATGTCTTTTTTTCTTACTTTTTTTTGTTTTTATTTTTTTTCTACTTTATTATGATTTTTTTGGTATTTTTTTTCATTTCTTGAATTTTTTTTCTTATTTCACCTTTGTCTTTTTATTAAAAGTATTAAGTATAATCATTGCGTATGTTTTGTTAGATAAAGAGTGTATAAAATGACATATGTCAACTCATATTTTGTTCAAATTGAAGGGTACGGTTTCAGACTCATACATCTGAATTCCAACGCGACTCATTTAGTTAATCGTATTAAGAAGTTCAATTCAAACTTTAAAATTGATTATATTATAAAATTTGTTTATTTATTTAATGAAGTTTATTTCTTGTGCGAATGCAATCATTTTATATTTAAATTGTAAAAACTATAGTTTAAAACATCTAGACATTTTTACCAAAACAAACAGTTTAATTTGGAATCGTTATCTTCCTAAAAAGATTAACATCTTTCTGTGGAGAGCTGTTCGGGACAGGTTACCCTCTAGATGGAATCTTAGTAGGAGAGGGATTGAGTTGGATTCTCTAACATGTCCTACTTGTGACTCTAGCGTGGAAACCTCTATCCACTCATTGTGGTTGTGTTCCTTAGCAGCTGATATTTGGAATAAAGTCTTCGCCTGGTTGGATTTGGAGGTCCCGCCTTCTAGCTGCATTCGAGACTTATTTGTTTGGATTGGTAACATGCATGTAACCTCTTCGAAAAAAGACATCTTAACTGTTATCTGCGGGGTAACTTTGTGGGCTCTTTGGCGTTTTCGTAACGAGACTATATTCGGTTCTTCTCCTCCTAGAAGATGTTTTTTATTTGACTTTATTGTTGAAATGTCGTTTAGATGGTATTCCACTAGAAATAAGTTGTCTTCCACTAATTGGAACAACTGGATGCAAAATCCTCTTATGTACTCTCCTATGTAATTTTCTAGCTCCTTGCTAGTGTTATAAAAATTCTGCCGTTCAAAAAAAACCTCTTGGCTGAAAACAAGAGCTTTACCACTATGCTAGGTTTGCATGTTTGCCTAAGTTTAACACAAACAAATATTAAAAGGATTTTCAGAAAATTACGGGAAATTACCGTTCATTGAAAAGTAACTTTCTTTGTTTTGTTTGTATATGAAACGAAATAAAATGTGAATGTAAATGTCCCTTTGTTCCTCAAAAGTATAAAAGAAGAAAATACAAGTTATTACAAATCAGGGTCAATTAGTGCTAAAAAGGTTTATGATAATCATCACTAAAATATGAGAAACGTCAAGTTCAATTTATGACAAGTGCAAATAACTCTGAGGTGATCATGCTAATCTTCCTGTAGACAAAATTCTTATACCATTTTGAGTAAAAATTACTTTGTTGTGTAACTTACGACCATACGGCCTAGTACGTTATGGGCTAATCCAACATTCTTTGTTTGGTTAACAGGGAGCATGAATGAAGACCGAATGGTTGGCTATAAATGACTTAACGAGCAATAACTTACAAAATGACGTCCCCATGTCACAATCCATTTGTTGTCCACTAGATCTACGGATCCGATCCCAACTTATTCTCAAATATGGTGTCTCGGTTGATTGTGACTCTTTTAGGTTCACCCGGCATACTCATTTTGGCGGTCCCAAGTCCTACATCCACTAAGAAAATCATCTTTGGCCATTTAACAACAAGTCCCACATCCACTAAGAAAATCGTCTTTGGCCATTTAACAACAATGTTGGCAGGACCGTAAGTAGCTAATGCGGCTGTCGAGGTCAGTTGGCCACAAGACAACAAATACCTTATTTTTTCTCACTTTTTTAGATATGGTATACTTAATCACACTTATGATTATGTATAATATGTTTAAAATACATTTATATTGGGTGTACTAAGAATCCTAGAAAAGGTATGCAATCATAAGTGTGTATGAAGTAAGAATAATTCATAACTAAAATATATATTTAAACTGTTTTTTATCTAAATAAAAAAAAAGTTTCGAAGCAATTATTTTGAACCTACAAATGACGCACAAATATATGTTCAAAATAATTGTTTATTGACTTGTTAAATAAGCATAGCACTCATACTAATAAGCTTACTATTATTTTGGTCAGCAATCAATGTGGGACAATTTGCAAACACACAAATCTTTGAGTTAAGCTCATGCGTTCCAATAAATCAATATTACGTAGCTCTTATATTTATGGAACTTGTTATCTCAATAGTGACAAAGAAGACATGCCACTGGAAAAATACGTCCAAACAAAAATACCTAAATAAGCCTAAAATGTAAGTTGAACCAATAATTACAAGAAAGTTAAGTGTTCTATAAAAATATAACAACTGCATTTGCTTTTTATGAGTTTTTTCTATAAGAAATACGGGCTTGTATTGTTTTCTTTAACCTCAAGAACCAATATTGAAAGATGAGATTGAAAACAGTAATTTGACGTCACTTAAAATAGTATACTTGATCGAACGTCTCGGATATAACACTAAATTTAACAAATTTCACATGCCCGAGCTCGTTTCGAACTTTATATTATTAACTAGAGCTCGAATCGTGACACATTTCACATGCTTAGGCTTAGATTGATTCATGACAAGTTTCGAGCCTTACAATACCAGGGTAAACATGAATTTATTTTCAATAATTTTTGGCTAAAAAGAAAGTTTGTATTCGGCTCGAGCGTGTCTAAGCTCGCATTCAGCTCGTTTATAATCACAAAGGTTGAGCTTGAACTCGTTTTGAACCTTATATTTTTAGCTAGACCTCAAGTCGTGTCCAATTTCACATGCTCTGGGCTCAGATCGGCTCATGACATATTTCAAAAGCTTATGCTCAAGACAAGTTTCCAGCCTCATACCATTCAAGAGAACATTAATTTTATTAACAATTTTAAGATATCAACACTTTTGCTTTCTAATAATTTCTGCTCATGACAGATTTCAAAAGCTTATGCTCTAAGACAAATGTCTAGCCTCGTACTATTAACGAAAACACTAATTTGTTTTTAACAATTTTAAGATAACACTTTTGGTTTTAATAATTTGAAGCTAAAAAGAAAGTTTGAAAGAAACTTTACACTAGAGTGTAAGTGTAAAGCTTCCATACAAAATTTATTAACATTAAAAAGTTACTTGTGTTAATATATCGGCTTTCATTTTAGTCACGAATCAATGTGGGAGATTTTCAAGACACATACATATGTATATTAATTTTTTTTAGAAAGGCACATATGTATTAAGTTAATAAGTTTCAACATTATGATAGATGTTGTAGCATTCTAAGTAATTTTTAAGTAAGGATCTTGGTAAGCATCACAATAATGTTTGTGATATCAGGTGATCTCGTGTAATCAAACATTCATAAGTGCGTTTTTAGGCATCAAACTAAAAAAGTTTATATCTGAATCATATTTCTATAGTTGTTACTCACATAGTTGATCTGAAACGTTATAAATGTGTCAACAATTTTTTGTGCAAATTTTCTTTGCTTGAGCTTTATCGTGTGTATTACACAAAAGAGTAGTAAAGTTAGTTCCGTATTTATAACCTAAGAATGAATATACCAAAATAAGCATGAAATAAAAGCTGTACGGTACTAATTAAAAGTAGCTAGGCATAGAAAAATTGACCCAACAATCTGTATGAGTCATGTGGAAGTTCCAGCCTCATCAGGTGCACAATGAACATATCCCTAATTACACCATTCCTCAATTTTCAAGTGATCACAATGAAACTTTACCAAAAAATGCAACCTTCCATCAATGTTCCGAGGAGCCTGGTCATGAAATCTGCCACCGAGCAAAGAAAAGCATACAAGAAGCAAGAGATCGGAAAATAAAAGATAAAGAAAAGCTTAAAGATAAGATACCTTTTGGATCCAAGAATGATAGGATGAGGTCAAGTGTTTTTTTTGAACGACAAATGGAATTTTATTAAAAAAGGCTAGAAAGAAACTAGCAGACGATATACACGCAAAAACGATCCAACAAACAAAGAACGAAAAGGAACATAAAAACTCTAACGAAACGAACTCGCAAAACAACCAAAGGCTATTAGAATAAGAAAGATCCCACCATGGCGCCAACTGAATTAACTCCCATGAACGAAACCGAACACCCGAGGCATCATACCAAAAAGCGATCTAACCAGCATCCTTTGTTTGTCTCGATAAGGCATTATGAAGAAGAATAGCTTCTTTAACGTTGCCATAATAACTCCAAATCTGAAGATCGCTAGGAAAATAATCTTTCCACGAACGTAGTTGCGCGAGAGAGAACAACCCGTGTATATTTCCATTGGGGTCTCTATAGCTCCATCGTTTATCAGAATCTATCTCGTCACTAGTTAGAGGACCAATATAATCAATCCACGAAGAACCAGACTCAACAGCAATATTTAAATCATTACCCGGGGGTGTAGATGGAGGCGCAATGATGGAGTCTTTTTCAGGAGCAATAACTGGCGTAACATCCTCATTGTCATCAGTGGTAACATTACCACAATCACCCTGAGAATGAACTCCAAGAATCTCACCAGCATCATCTTCCAAATTCTTTTCCATGCAATCCTTAATACACCCATCATTATACAAGACCGAATCATCACGAATCTCGCCTTCTTCAAAGGAGTCCACAAGATCACTTTCCACCCCACGAACATCCTCCTCTCGCAAAACCCGACTAGAAGGCGACACCGAATCATTGTTAACATTCTTAGGGGAATCTGAATCACAACTATCGACATCCAAATGCTCCTCATTTTCCAAACTTTCATCCAAACTAGGACCCTCTGCATCCTTCCTTTCCAGAGGATTAGACTCGGAATTGACCTCCATCGATTCAATATTGGGCGCCCAATATGCAAACTCAGTAGCGATAATACGATAAGTCCGATTACGATATGAAACTATAAAGGACTCTATCACACGATGTAAAGACTCTGTAAGGACACAAACCTTCCCATGAGACATTGGTCCATCACTTACCATATCCGTAAACACGCTGCTTCCCCACCGACCACCCAACTTCTTATAAACCTCTGGAGCCCATGATGCCAATGGCAGACCCACCAGGTCTATCCAAACACATCTTTCATCTGGAATAAAATCGTGAGAAACATCTTTGAACTCCAAAAATATCTCTTTTAACGCCTTTGAAGTCTTGACGCTTTCCACTTGATCCATAGAGTCGAATTCCAACCAAACCCAACGTCCCCCAACATATCTAAGACCAACATCATCGAATCCCTCAGAAGACATATGTTTTAGAAGCTCTGAAATGACACTTAAATCTTTAACTTTAGCAAGAATACTACGCTCCATACCATCCAAATCAATACAATCGTCTACCGAGATAGACATCACCGCTTCATTACCCGCTTCCTTATATACCTTGTTACAATCCGACACCCCCACAGATTCTGCTCCAGCATTACTTGTACCGTATTTGCCCGACATGTCCACTGATTTGTTGCCCAGGACCGCTTTAGCATACGAGTTAAAAGACTGAAAAACATTTTCGTTGATACTAACAGATTGAGAGTTCGAACCTACACTGGGTTTGCCGTCCCCAGAACGTTCCACAGGTCTATTATAAGTTCGACCATACTTCGCCACATCGGCAAATAAATGAAAACCACCCATCCATGCCGTTCTTAGATTGGAAACTAACTGATTGATATCATTAACGTTTATAAAACGTACAAAACCAAATCGATGACCCGATTTGGATCTCTTTGCAGCTATGTAAACATCGATCACCACACCCCATTTGTTACAAATATCCCAAAGATCTTGGACCGACGCATTCCATGGGATATTAGAAACAAAGATTGATGAAAACGACTTATGTTCCTCACGAAAATTAGGATGGGATTTGTTGGGAATACCTTTGTTACGTTGCTCTTGACGACGATTATTATCGAGATGATCGTTCCTTTTGCTTTCTGAATAATTATTAGATCGGTGACCTGTGCCAATTGCCATCGTTATTTAACAACAGAATAGCCAAGATCCGAAAATAGGATTGAAAACGCCTATCATTTGTGAAGATGGGGATTAGGAGGCGTGAGGGAGATGATTAGCATGGCGGCGGCGGCTACCCATGGTTGAGATCTCTTTATTTTTGGATCTGGTCTAACCATTCATCGGTTTCAGTCAAATGTGATTGTATCAAAACTCCTTTCGGAAAACAACTATTAAGATCTAATAAGTATTACGACGAGTTTGATTCTTGAAGATGGTATACCAAAAACATGATAACCTAAGGGTAAAAAAGATAATACGAAGTAATAAATAAACCCGACCATTGCTTTATTTTTCACGGCTCTTTGTCGCCTTTAGTTTTCAAAAAAAAAACTTATATTCTGAAATTGTATTTTGTAAACACAAAAAGGGGGGGAAATTAGTAAAAACTAACGATTCAACACGTGACTCTTCTTGTACTGACCCAAACTCATTTAAACCCATTACTGATGTAACATCCCGCTCCGATAAAGAGATCAAGAGTCACGTTATGGTGTCATATCAGAACATATAAATAGGGGTGAGCACGGTCCAAGGACCGGACCGGACCGACCTTGGACCGAGACCGAAACTAGCCAAAATGGCGGACCGAGGACCGGACCGAAATGGTACGGTCCGGTCCGGGTCGGTCCGGTCCGGGTCGGTCTTCGGTCCGGTCCGGTCCTACACGCATTATCATCGGGTTTTTGGTCGGACCGGACCGGACCGACCGGACCGAGGACCGAATTGGTCCAAAACACCGGACCGCGGACCGGACCGAAATACCTTCGGTCCGGTCGGTCCGGTTCGGTCCGGTCTTCCGGTCCGGTCCGGTCGACGGTCCGGTATGCTCACCCCTACATTTAAACGCAAGCGAAAGAATTTATTAAATAAAACAAACTAAGTCATGAAACAAAATGACTTCCAAAAGTATTAAATTCCAACAAAGTCTAAATGAAAAGAGATCGAAATAAGTCTTGAACATAAATCCAAGCAAAGGAAATCTATCAAGGGTCGGTCCTCTAAAAGCTTCCTACTCTCAACACTCAAATCTCAGCTTCCTGCTTATTACCTGCATCAGGAAAAAAAATGCGGCTGAGCTAACGCTCAGTGAACAGATATAATAATAAAAAAGGTAATAAAACAAAAGAATGAATGAAACGAATCATGAGAACCTGCTAAACGAATATCATACGAAATACGAATCAAATGAATAAGAATCAAGAACAACAAAGGAATGTCTACGAGCTCAGATAAATGTCTAAACATGATACATGAATAGAAAGTGTCATGCCATTGTGCCTCAATGACAGTGGGCATGTACCCCATACGAGTTCAAATCTAGCTCGCAAAAGAATGTAAAGCAAACTAAACAAGTTACAAAAAATTCGAATCAGATAACGGATCTAATATCATATTCAAACAACCGATCCAAAGGACCATGAATGCGAGATATCAATCAAACAGAATGTCAACGAATTATCAATGATCATTAGAGTACATATAGCAAATCAAGACAGAATAGTCAAACAAATCAAAGTAGCTAGAACAAATGAAATCAATCATAGTGTTCCTTACAGAAAAAACGAATATCTGTAAACCCTTAACAACTCACAACAGAGAAAGACACAAAGACAAGGAATCACTCCTCATCACCTGATTTACAGGAATCCATGATTACATATTATTATATATCTTATTTTATAAGCTCATTACTTGATCTTACCAACTATAGTACTTGAGTGACCTAATTAGGGTTTTCTTAATTTCCCGAATCTGCCAAATTTTTAAGGATTAGTTTATGATTTTATAGACCTATTAAACCAGCTCCAAAAATTTACCAAAAATCACAGAGATTCCCACATGTGTCTAGTATGTCCCTGAAAGTTTGGTGGTACTTTTAGTTTTCATGTTTAAATACCCTTCCCACCCTGCTACCAAAACTGACCCATAAAGTAATAAGCCAATGTCGAGAACTTACGAAAAGTTCACGCAAGAACCCTACTTACACACTTAGAAAAAATCTCAAAAAAAATCAGGATGTTAGCTAAAATCATGTAATTCTAACCATTAAACATTAGAGGTCTAACTCCTTACTTGTTTAGAAATAAAAATCAAAATACTTATACTGAAATTTGTGTCGGGGGAGGGGGGGGGGGGAGGGGGGGGGGGGTCGACATAAATTCCAGTTTTGACACCTAATCTTATAAAGGCTAAAAATCGACCTGCCGACCTCAAAAAATATGACCTACTTTTCCAGAAGCTAACTCTGTTGAATTAACTTTAGGCCTCAAGATATCATGTCAAAACTCGTTATCTATCACCAAGTTATACCCCGATCAACACAACCCAAAATTTTGGACAAAAACGTAAAGACATATAAACCCTAATTCTTACCAATCCTCTTCATAAAAACATGTCCTAGGGTTTCTAATTTTGTAGGTTTTCATTAAAACATCATTAATGATTATCTAGGGTTTCATAAATTTTTTAGGCATATAATTAGAATTAAACCTTATTAAGTGATTAACAAATCTTAACACATTTTTCCCCTTTTTACCACCTTATGATTTTAGCTAAAAAACGTGTAAGAAAGGGGTTTAGAGATATCATCTTGTGGTCTTGCCATTTCTCATAACAATGATACAAATATATCTGGAGATATGAGATATTCTAAATCCATATAAAATGAATTTGACTAACATGAAATGACTTGACTAATAACTTTGACTATAAATAAATTATTGACTAGAAACTTTGACATCAATAAAGTACATGACTAACACACCCCACAGTTGGAGCGGAGGACTCCGTACGCTCAAACCTGTACGAAACTCATCAATAAACCATTAGGTAGAACTTTGGTGAAGAATATCCTCTATACTGATAATGAAGACGGGACGTGTAGAACCCGTATAGCACCGTACAACAAGATCCCGAAAAGTGATGTCCAAATCACGATATGCTTCGTGCATGATGTGCATCGGGATAGAAAAGAGTAGATGCACTCACATTGTCATAATAGACAAGTTACCAGTGCACAGTGTAGAAGTTCACGTAATAATTATGTAACCACAAGTTTTCAGCAACCGCATTGGCTACACCCGATACTTTAGCCTCAGCACTAAGATCGAGAGAGAGTAATTGGCGCTTGTTACTCAGAATAAGATTTCCAAAAATAACACAAATAACCAAGGTTGTCTGGACGAGTATGGTCTACCCCCAATCCACCTCTGAGAAAGCCACTAAATATGCGTCCGAAGAAGGAAGAAAGCTGTAATCCATAGGACCAAGGTGCCATTGCACATACCGTAAGATCCTCCATTCGACAGCAGAGAGATTAGGCTCACGGGGTTCATGCATAAAGAGACAGACCTCTGTAACAGCATAAAAATGTCAGCCGGTAAGGAAGGGGGGAATTACTGTAAGGCCCCGGCTAGCTGCGATATAAGTAAGTCAGAAATAGGACACCATCTGCAGACAAAGTTTGGAGTCCGTTCAACATGTGTAACGACACGATTTTACAATTAAGCATACTTCCCGATCAAGAATCCTCAGTCGCATACTTTTTGTTGAGATAAAAACATCCCCAAGCATTACGAGGTCACCAAATCCAAGCGAAATAATTAAGCAGCCCCAAAGCAGTTCATGTGAGAGCTCGTGCATGAAGAGAATAAAAAACTGCTAAAACAGATCAGAAGAAGATCAGTCAAAAAATATCATCAACATAATAAAGCAAGTAAGTCATTCGGCCCGCCGTGTCAGTAGATAAAAGATAAAGCTCACAGCGACTATGATGAAACCCAACCTGAGCAGCATAAAGTCGCAAATCTCATAACCAGCCCGGGGGGGGTGCGGGAGGTGGCCTGTTTAAGCCCATAAAGATATATCTGAGAAGGCAACATGATCTGGATGTTGCAATCTCAGAAACCAGGAGGTTGGTTGCATGTAGTACATCTCTGATAACGATCAATGTAAAAGGCCAGTCCGTAACATCAGCTGGTTAAGCCACAATGTCAGAAGCATAGACTGAGTACTTACGAATAGGATAACCGTTTGACACGTAACTAAATGCCTCAACCACATCAATACCGTCAAGTTGATGGCTCTACCATTTTTAACTAGACGATCTTTGTACCGACTGAAGGTACCATCAGCGATATAACTTGATCCGAAAAAGCCACATAGAACAACAATTGTTCGTGTCCGACTGGCCGAGGCACAAGAATCCAAGTATTATTTTTAATTAAACGTCAATCCAGTCAGCATAGCACTGATACAATTGTCACGAAAGCAATTTGATAGGACTTAGGAATATTGATATGGTGACACGTGTAAGTTTTACTCCGAACTACGTTGATGGACGATAGTACCGACACGAAAGCGAGTTACCATGGGGTAGTCAGTGGTGATTATTTGTGGTTGTGTGTAGAATATTTGTTTTCAGTTTGATTCGTTTGATCGTGGGACTTGACGTTGTAGTGGGTAGTAGCTAGACTCATGTGTTAGGTGACCGTTGAGATGGGACTTCGTGTGGGACTGGTGGAGCACAGTAGATGTTATAGATGTTGGGGGAAGTGGAGATGCAAAGTGAGGTTGATATGATGTATGATTATGATTTGGGCGAAGTTTCCAAAAATGTATACGAGGGTGAGTCATGAAAGAGATCATAGATCCATATGGGAAAACTGACTCATCAAATGTTACATACGGATAAGATATTTTGTTTGTGTTTAAGTCTAGGCATCATATCCGCATGATTTGTCGGATATCCCAAAAAATTGCGGGTGTTAGGCCGCGTGTTCAAGTTTGATTTGGTGAAGATTAAATAGCAAAGGCATCAAAAACACAACTATCAGCATATTTCGTGTATGTTTAAAAAGGCAGTTTGAAGGTACTTCATTGTTGATGACATGGAGGAAAGTGTTCAGAGGTAGGCGGCATTGAAGAGCTTCGAACCCAAAATTAGTGGCAGTGTCTTTGAAAATAAAGTACAATCATGTTGTTGATGGTGTGTATCATTCTTCAGAATTTCCATTTTTTTGTGAAGTCTTGGGACAAAAAAACAATGGAAAATACCAGTGTCACAAATATTATGTGAAGGGGTAGCATGTCAAACTCCACCTCATATCCACATTGCAAAAGAATTAATGTCCACAATTAAAATGGTTCTTAACATAAAGCATGAAAGTGAATAAGATGTTGACAAACAATCCGACTTATGTCGTAAAAAGGTACACCCATAAGTAAAGTGAGAAATGATCAAGAACAAGACATAGATATTAATACCCGAAACAACTAGTAAGAGGAGATGTCCATAAATCAGAAAGGATAAAATCAAAAGGATGCCTTAACAATAGTTTCTGAAATGAGCGAAATGGTAAGCCTCACGTTTTGCCAAACTGACAAGCATGGAAAGCACGAAGATGTATCTTCTTACATTAAATTAAAATTATTAGAATCTAACCGAACGAGCACTTATCGACTTCCCGATGACCAATCGTTGTAGCCACTGTTCTGTCCAACCAGAAAAGCTTGAGGTACGACGGAGACTGACTAGGATAAAGGTCACCCTACGCCACAATCTAGAGAATATGACGTCCATAAATACCCTTTTACAGAAAAACCAAACTCGTCAAATTCAATTTGTCATTTATTTTTCACGAACGAATGGACGTACAAAATTAAGTTTTAACAGTATTGGGTTGAAATGAACACATAGTTGTAAGTGAAGGTGAACGTAGGAGTTGGTACACTATTGCCCGTTTGTGCGACATGGAATAGATTATCCCGTCACCAACAAAACAGATGGATATATGCAGAATTAAAAGTAGAAATTTAAATTTATAGTACTAAGATTATTAATGTAGAGTTAAGGTGAGATGACGCACCATTATCCATGGTTCTAATTTAGTAGCCGTATCCTGTAAGTCAAAGTATAAAAGCATGTGAGTTTGTCTCTTGACTATCAACCCGAGAGGCAGATTGTTCTTTACAAGCAGCCGAGTAGAGGGCCTGCTGGGGCCATAACTGGAACGGCTGTGTGTTGTGTTTTCTGAAAATCCTGGATGCATTGGGGCCATAAGCCCATTGTGTTTGTTATATTGAACGAGGTAGCAGTCCCTGCGAAATGATATGCCATACTGGGCCAATCGATTTGTGGCCCTGAATGAGGATAGAAGGGTGTTGTTGCTGGCTAAATAAAGACAGGTTTGCCCCATCCCTTGTTTTGCATGGAGCAGTATTATGGTGAATGAGTTCGGGCGTGGGTTTGTGGTGCCTTTTGGAGAGGCATGAATGAAACACATATTCGCCCCCCAGCGGCAAGAACCTCGCCAAAGTTCGCAGATCTCGGGTCTTGTCTTCCATTTAAGGTCGTTTTCTATATCTTGATTTTTGTACTTTGACGTAGCACCCCATGGTTACCTTTCCGCTGCGACCCGATTTTGGGGGTATTACACAAGAGATCACTCCCTCTTCACCGGATCTACAGGAATCCATGATTACATATCATTATATATCTTTTTTTATAAGCTCATTACTTGATTTTACCAACTATAGTACTTGAGTGACCTAATTAGGGTTTTCTTAATTTCCCGAATCTGCCATATTTTTAAGGGTTTGTTTCTGATTATATAGACCTATTAAACCAGCTCCAAAAATTTACCAAAAATCACAGAGGTTCCCACATGTGTCTAGTATGTCCCTGAATTTTGGTGGACTTTATTTCAATGTTTAAATATCCTTCCAACCCTTGCTACCAAAACTGACCCCGAAAGTGACCTGTCAGAACCTTCAAAAAGTTCACGCGTAAGAACCCTACTTAGACAACTCAGAAAAATCTCAAAAAAATCAGGGATGTAGCTAATATCATGTAGATTTACCAGTTAGAAAATTAGAGTCTAACTCCTTACGGTTTGAGAAATAAAAATCAAATACTACTACTGAATTTTTCGGACATAAATTCCAGCTTTGACACCTAATCTTATAAAGATTAAAAATCAACCTTCCCGACCTTCAAAAAATACGAGCCCGACTTTTCCAGAAGCTAGACTCTTTGAATTTAACTTTAGGCTCAAAAATCATGTCAAAACTCGTTTCTATCACCAAGTTATACCCCGATCAACACAACCCAAAATTCTGGACAAAAACGTAAAGACATATAAACCCTAATTCTTACCAATCCTCTTCATAAAAACATGTCCTAGGGTTTCTAATCTTGTAGGTTTTCATTAAAACATCATTAATGATTATCTAGGGTTTCATAACATGTTTTTATGCCATATTAATTAGATTAAACCTTATACAATTTAACAAGATCATTAACACATGTTTTCCCCTTTTTACCACTTTATGATTTTATGTAAAACTTATGTATGAATCATGGAACACAAAAATGAATCAATGAGAACATGGAATACCTATGGAATGATGGAGGATCACAAGAACAAGAACACCAAAGAACTAAAGCCAAAAATTACACCAAAAACACCAAAGCTTGAAAAACACTATCACCTTCTTCTTATAGCAAATTCTATGGATGAACACAAGTTTTGGAGTAAAATTTTTGAGAGAGAATAATGATGGAGAGGAAGAGATCACGATTTAAATAGGAAAGAGGAGTGGGGGACAAAAATTTCCTATTCTTTTAGAAGATTTCAAAAGATTTGCTCTAATCCTTTTACACTTAATACCTAAAATAGGATTTGTAAAAAGAAAACAAAATAATTTCTAAATATATATGGGGAGGCGGCCACTTTACATATAAATTAGGAAAATTATATATATATATTTTTTAAAACTAAATATCTTATGTTATAAATTAATAATACACAAATAATTATAATCTAAGGTTTTAATACCAAATACTTATTATTTACACTTTAGGTTATATTCAAAATGATAAAATAAAAATGCAAACCAAATTTTTGGGTTTAACAACTGACACCGCTAATTTATATTCTAATTGTCTCAGTCATCTTGTGGCGCCTCTAAGGTTTTGGACATCTGTGCATATCCTGTTACAGATATATCTTCACATCCAAAAAAATGTAACACTGTGTTATTTACTCGAACACACATATCATTTGTCTTCAAGGCTAGCAATACAACATAATAATATAAATGAACTATAACAGCTAGCGTACCCACTACAAATTTAGCAGCTATATATCTCAATTCGTCCGGCTTCAGCCATAACATTCAACCTACATTAGTGAATATGACATATTTTTAGCAGGTACCCTAAAATAGAACCATGGCACGTTTTACATGACATAAGGAACAATTGGTATATGATAAAATTTCATGTACATGATTATTCAAGTGCTGGCAATTTGGTCTCATAACCAACTCATCAAGCAGGTGGTGAGCAGATAATGAAATGCTAAATGGCAAACAATGTTACTTGAAAGCCTACAACCTACTCATTCTTTTAGTTTAATATGTGCGACTAATTAGTTTATCTAAATCAGATCACAAACATCTAAAAGACAAGTTAGATAAACTAAAAGAAAAGTATATGTTACAATATTGTTTCACCAAAAGCAAAGCACTATCATACAACATTAGTACTCATATCAGATTGCCACCATTATACTTGTACAATAACCTTTATACTATAAAAATAAGAAAATGTGTGATGCCATAACAACATCATACTGCCTCAAGAATTTCAGCACATGGAATGCAAAATGCTACAAAAAAATCCAAAAGTACAGACATACAGTTGTCACTTGACCATTAATTAAGATTAACATTATTTAGACATGATCGTCCAATGACCATGTAAACTTTTTATGAAATACTAACAACAATGACTCAAAGAGGCAAAACACAAACATCGTAACTCAGAAGCTTGTATACGACTTCATAACTTAAAAGGTCCCAGCTCCACCCCAAACTCCTATACCTGCATCACAAATTGTTTTAGAGCAAGAAAATTTAATAGAGTAAGGCATTTTGCAAATTGATTAAATAAGAAAACATATGAAACATCGTACCTTTCATTATCTAATGTCATTCCGCGATATAAACATGTCTTCTCTTCTTCTTCTTCAAGACCAAACTCTCTGTTGCATCAGCAATTGCATTCAACCGATTGACTTTTAAAAAGACCAAGAGAATTCATTGAGTAAAGCATTTTGCACAATTTGACGAAATAAAAAAATATGTGAAAAATTATCCCTTTGATAATCTAACGGTCATTTCCCGATAAATATATATCTTCTCTTGTTTCGCTCTAAAATCATATGCTCCCCAGCATCAGCAATCACATTGAACCATTTAACTTTTCTTGTTGACAACATGAGATATCCCATCACCAATCCAAGTAGGGCCCCACATCCATATCCCAATGTCACCACTTCCCATGTAAATCCACTTTCCTCCTCGTGATCTTTACGCGCTTCAAGCTATGGTTTTTGTGTATACTCGCTGCACCTTTTTGGCAGCGGAAAACCACAAAGTCCCACATTCCCTTCAAATGAGTTCTCATCAAATGTGTTGAACTGCGTTCCCTCTGGTATACGCCCTACAAGACGGTTATACGAGAGATTCAAGACTTCGAGACACTTGATTCTTGCAAGACTTTCTGGGATCTCTCCTGTAAGTTGGTTCCAAGATAGATCTAACGACTCAATCTCTATCAGATTCCCCAGAGCATGTGGAATTGGACCAATGAGGTTGTTGTGGGACAAGTTGAGCACTATTAGTGAATTAAGACCACCTATGACGTTTGGAATCTGTCCTTCAAATGTGTTATTGGACATATCTATAATTGTGTAGTCAACCGAAATTTGTGGAAAATTTTGATTCACTCCTTTCACTGCACCAACGAATGAGTAATACTCTCCACCCACGTTCATATATTCTGGTATTGTGCTGTTTTTCACCACATTCTTCATGGAATTGAAATTTTGAAAATATTTTGTAGGGAGCTGACCTACAAACCCATTATGAGATAAGTCGAGAACTCTCAGATTTTGAAAGGGTGATTCAACAGTTGAAGACGGTTGAATGTGTCCGTGAAAGTTGTTTAATTTGAGGACAAGAGCCTGCAAATTTGGAAGATCTCCTGACCAACCAGGGAATGTACCATTCAAGTGGTTATTTCCGAAATCAAGTACCTTTAAGGATTGACATTTGGACAAGGAACTTGGCACCTCACCTTCTAATTGATTTCCTTTTAAAATAAGCCCCTGTAAGTTTTCACAGCCATCGTATAAACTTGGAATCGTTCCTTGAAAATTATTATTCCCCATATTTACCATTATAAGATGTGAGTTGATATTTCCATAGCATTGTGGAATCAATCCACCAAAGCGATTATTGGATATATCCAAATAAAGTAGAGAACTCATGTTGCAGATTGATGGAGGGAATGGTCCCTGAATCAAGTTGGACTGCAGATTTAGTTGGCGAAGTCCATACCATTGAAATTGTGGCAAGCCTGTTATGAAGTTATGTGAGAGGTCGAAAGAAAGCAACTCATTGCCTCCTATCTCCCCTGCCCAATGAGGAATTTGGCCATGGATTTCGTTGGTAGAGAGATCTAACTGAATAAGTTGTTTCATGGCTCGAAATGAATTCGGAAACACCTTTAGCTTGCAAGAGGCCAATAGTAAGGATCTAAACCGAGGGTTTACAGAATGATTGGAATTCCTTGTTGTAACAGATAAACTGTTGTATGAGAGATAAAGATCTTCAAGGTTTGGGAGGCTTGATAACAATGTATCCAACTCTAATTCACCACTAAAATTATTAAATGAAAGGTTCAGGTAAGTAAGGTTGGTGAGTTGTCGCACATCAATTTGGCCAGCTAACTGATTGTAACTGAGGTCTAATATTTTTAATGATGGAAGAGCAAATGAATCAAAAGGTACATTTCCACTGAACATGTTATCACTTAGAGAGGGAGATTTTAAAGAAGGGGAAGTAAACAGCCAAGATGGTAATGTCCCATTAAGTTTGTTTCTTGATAAATCAAGAAATCTAAGGTGTGTTAGGTTGAAGAGGGAGCTGTTAGGATGGATGGTACCTTTCAGCATTCCGCAAGTGAGAGTGATACCGATGACATCACCGGTGGAGTCGTCGCAAGTAACACCATCCCAGTTACAGCAATCTGTACTTGTATTCCAGCTCATCATTGCTGGATAATGCCTCCAATTAAACTCATTACAGATGTAGCTAAGTCATCGTTTGTGTAATTGATGGAGAAAAAGGTCTTGTTTAAAGAGAAGCAAAGCTTCACTCTGTTTTTCAGAGCATTTATTCAAAAAAGTGGAAGAAGCAAAAGTGGTTAAAAAACAGTAAGAGTAAAAAGATGATAAACAATTTCAAATTGCTCATTGTGTTTCACAACCAAATATGTCCGTAGCCTAGTTTCATATATAAACATAGGGGCTGTTTCTTTTTTTCCTGTCTGAAAATAGTTTCTGTCTACATTAATAATCCTGTCTAAAAATAATTATGTCTGAAAATATCCTGTTTCTTTTTCATCCTGAATGAGAATCTTAAAAACCTAAATGGCTGATTTACCTTGTTTTTAAAATCACAGATAGACCAATGATCTCGTATTGGAAACCAAAAGAATCAAAAATCAAATATAAATGATACATAATCAAACTTCAATTACTACAAATTTTCAAAAACTTAAGACAAGTCCATCTAAATAGAGAATTTAAAAGAGAAAAAAAACCCATAACTTTTATGTAGTTTTATACATATACAAAGATGAGGTAATGAAGTCGACATAAAAAAACACGTTGGAGGGATCAAAAGGTAGAGACGACAATTCAATGGTTAGCATGAGGAGTAAGGCGGCGGATTATAGTGGTATGTTAGTTGACATGGGAAGTAGGTGTGGTAGAGCCGAAGATGTTAAAAACAAGTGAGTTGTGTTAGGAGAAGAAAGAATAAAAGAAACATGTGTGGGTAAATTTGTGATACAAGATCCTGGATGGAAACAACTTTCTTTTTTGCACCTTTTTAGAAACAGGATTTACTTCCATATTAAGCAAAAAAGAAACAATCTTTTTCCTGGTTGCATTAAGAAATTTTTCCATCTAGGATATTAAGCAAAAAAGAAACACCCCCATAGTTGTACAAGTCTATCAACATTTATATATAGGCTTTAAACTTTCAACAAGAATTTTCAATTAAAGTTAAGTAGTTCAATATCTATACTACATTATAAAGTATTTGAGACTTTCTTTAAAAATAAGTCTTAAAATTTTAAGACTAAAAAAATTACTATAAAAGGAAAATTCGAAAATTAATGTACCATATAGTAATCACCTTCCAATAATGATATATTTGAATGAAATTGCACTAAAGTTATAGCCTTCCAATAATGATAACCTAATACAAATGCAATACCCGTGCGTTGCTGGCCGATTACGCCTTTCTTAAATGACGTATACATAAGTCACAAAGCGAGTTAATCAATGTTATACAATAAACAACATATATCATACTTTAACACTCGATATAATTCAAGAATACTCGATATCATACTTTAATACTCAATATATCATACTTTAACACTTGATTGGCTATTTATTATTTATAAATGAGTATGAGTATTGATGTGTCTACCAATTAATTTTAAAAACTAAGAGTAACCATCACATAACTATACGACGAGGATAAGCAGAAATTTTGGTTACTTTGCTTCAAAGCTTTGTTAGTTAAATAAGTATGCTATTTGTTTGTTGATAACTCCATGCGTTTAATATTCACACATTACCAAAATTTCAAACTTATCATACTATTAAAGTTATAGACCTAAAGTTATAGACCTAAACATAAACCTCACCTTATGGGTATGTTTGGCGACACGTAGCAGTAGCAGTAAGCAGTAGCAATAGTAGGAGCAGTTAGCAGGAGCAGTAAGCAGTAGCTGTTTGTTTAAAAAAGGTGTTTGGTAACGTAGCTGTAAGTTATGGTTAAACAATATTCAAACGCTTGTTGAGGTGTTGCCAAACAATCTTTTTATATAAAATACTTACCGCTTACCGCTTGTCGCTTCTAAACGCTCCAAAACGCTTGTTGCCAAACACAGCCTATTAAAGTGACACATGTTATTTGATTTAAAATTCACTCAACTTTTTTATTAGAATGTTACTATTAGTATCTCCTGGCTCACAGAAAAGGTACATGATTTATACTTTTCTTATAATCTTGTCTTTTTGTTTACAGTACTACACTGTGTTTTATCAGTTTATGTTCCGTATTTTTTGACAGTTTAATACTTTTGACTTGTTATACATTATAATTTTCGTTCCGCATTTTGCGTTTCATAGTTTTATAACATAAAAACAATTATAGAAATAAAATAAAAAGTTTTTAAAATAAAAAAACCGAAAAATATAGAGGGGTACAAATGATTTTTCAAAAGGGGTCTTTATAACCTCTTTTTTTTTATTATTCCCGATATGCCCATCCATGTAATTCCTTAATTTTCAGTATATTTTCTCTCTCACACAATAATGCAATAATCTTACTGCGTATTCTCTTTTAATTTTGCAGTAATTGTATTTTATTTCTCATGTGTATCTCTACTTCTCTTATAAGGGCAACACATATCACAACAATTAACCATGTATCATTGTATATAAAAAGCATACCATGTCACAACCATTCATGTGAAGCACATTCAGAGATGATCGAGGGTACATGAGAGTAGTAGTATGAGACCATATATAAACACATACACATGAATTAGAGATCGATCTGAAGTTACTATGTTAGAGTGGCTTTATGACTAAAACTACTCCATATAAATATTATGTAGATCAATTCAAAGTGGTATATGTATAAAGGCTTCGAGATTAACAGGATGGTAACAAAATCTTCGAAAAATGGCAACGCATGTTGGTGTAGTTAAGATCTGAACAGTTATGAGAAAGATGCAAAAGAGATGACAAACCTATCAAACAACATCACGTGTCATCATGGTAGTCTTAGGCCTATATTTAGGCTTTTTATTAGGCTTGTTTATTATTTTTCTTTAGCACATGCATACATTAGGTTTCAATGTTTCCTCTTTTATCTCTTGATAGTTGCAAAAGATAATTAATGAATTAGGACGGTTGAGATTGAAACTTCACTTGATCCAAGGGTTTAGAGATAGTGACAGGTCATGTTTTTTTCTCTTAGCTACGTTGGCAATAGAAAATGAAATTTGAATGAAATTGCACTAAAATTATAACCACCAATTTAATGCTAAAATGTGAAAAATAAAAGTGCTAACAATTTATACTATTTTTTTTTGTTGCAGAACAATTTATACTATTAATAATTTAAACGTTTTACTTTTAAAAAACATATCTCTACTACTTTACAAAGTATTTGAGACATGCGAGATAAGAAAAGTTTATAATGAAAAACATTTATTCATCACAAAAATAGTCACCGGCTACCCGTCGCCGCAACGTGTACCCTTCTAGTAATCTTCAAACACTATCAGGAAAATACTTGTTGATGATTTATACGAACGAAGATTAAATCAACCAATAAAAGAGTTCAATTATATCTTTTATATTAAACATCAGGATCGTTGCCCCGAGGCGTATTTAATGCCTTTCATTAAATGCTCCCCGACCCGCATTGCATTAAATCCCGGCCCAGATTACCCCCTCCATACCCGCCCCAAAAGATTAAACTCCTCTGCTACGTGTCTTTCTCCCCTTTCCTCTTTATGGATATGTGTCTCTAACTAGTGAAGTTTTATGGCCGTGCTAAGCACGGCCCAGGGCGTGAAAACGATCATGATAACCTTGTTTGATGTACAGCAGTAGCATTGACTACCATAATTAAAAATCTGTGCGACCTAGAAACCAAGTACATATAAAGTCACAAAATTTGATATATATAATTATAAGTCAACTTTCGAATACAATAAAATTGATTACAAGTTTGCAACACAGCCGCAGTTAGTGTTTTCCTCGCAATACAATTGTTTTAGATACTGATACAAATATGTTCACTTTTAGATAGTGTCATGGGCAAGATCTTATACAGTGAACATCCATCTCTCTTTATACTCAATTTTCTACAAAACGTTGTTCCTCTTCACTGTATCACCCAATATCTTCTTAGAACTCATGATTACAAGTGCATTTACTCCATATTTCTTCTCTATCCTTTAAGAAATTTATTAATGTATTTTCCAAATTCTATTCCTTATAAGAATTTATCTCTTTAATATTCACACAAAAATAGGGACGTTAAATATGCACAAGTTCAATAAATTTTAGTTCTAACACTAACAATCTAGCATAAAATGTTGACTAAAAACATACATCAAAAAGTGCAATTACAAATTTTAATTATAAGCTTTTTTACCAACCCGCATGAATACAAAATTAAAAATATTAATCTATATATATATATATTATATATTATATATATATATTATATATATATATATATATATATATATATATATATATATATATATATATATATTAAAATGTAGGCGTATAAATGTTTTTTATCTGGTTTTTATTCTTCTTTTGACATTCCATTTATTAATAATTAACGAGAATTGCTAAAACCACATAATTTAAAAAAAAGCATTCACATAACTAATAACTACTTATTAAATTTCATATTCATAACTGCAAATAAATACTATTAAATTCCATATTCATATTTGCCTACAAAATCATGTCTACACGAGTCTTGACATCTTCTAGCTCGTTACCAACATATAACAACACAATGAATCACCGTTGAGTCATCGTGAGCTGCAAATACAGAAACAAAAAATAGCGAATCGAAGTTGCTTATCAACGTGGTAGAAAGAAAAGACATGTATTTAAAAAACTCACCAACACCTTCTTCGAGTGGTATGGTACTATGGTCTACAAGAAAAGAACAAAAACAAATGCAGTTATAAGTTACATCCCATGGTTACAGAAACAAGAGTATATAAAACATCTTGCAACATAGATAACGTATAGGAAAGAACTCACCTTCACTTTTAGTACGAATCCTTATGAACTGCATAAGTAAAGAAAAAAAATAAATGGAAAATAAACAAACAGGAGCAAAGTATACGCTCCATAAAAAAAACCAACTGATATCGGATTTTAATTTGCTACGATTAATCAAACGTCTGATGCTCTTTGAGCGTACGTCGCCACTCCGCACCACCTTCGAGTAACTATCAGCTGCAAGCCAAAGTAAAACATCAAAGCAAATGTCACTCACATGTAGTGGTTATAAGAATTTAAATATATGAAATAAAAAATATACAATTTGAGAATGAGACTACGAGAGTGTGAGAGAATACACCGGTTATCTTAAAATAAGATTATATGAAAGTGAGAAGAAGAATGTACAATGACTTTTTTAAATAAGATGATACGCATAATTGATGTGTTGAAATGAAAACATGGATGACCATGCTTGTGAAACGGGGTATACGATAGTTGGTAAAAGTCTTAATTTATTTTTATTTTGCCTTTTCTCTTTACATGTTGAGGTGTCAAAAGGCTGGGTGCTTACGTGACATCCAAAGAATGCATGAGTTTGTCGTAGAAATAGCCAGTGATTCACCATACCACTAACCAATCTATCAACATCAACACCCAAATAAAAAAAATCACCGTATCAGTAAAAATCATTCCTTTCACACATTCATACACAAATGAATATCCGGCGACCTCTTCCGATCAGATGGTACGACTTTTAAATTCATGATGTATTTCTTTTTAATTTTTAGTGAATGCTTAATTTTGTGGGTTTAAACCCTACCTTATTAAATTGAATTTTAAGAAAGTCTAGATTCTATGTAGGCGAAATGATAATATTGATGTTGAAATTTTTGATAGGACTTCGTTTCTGATGGTCAAATGTATGATAAAGATGGTTGCTTTAAAGATAGACTTTAACTATTGAAGAAGTTGATGGTGAATTAGGAAGTGGGGTTTTGTGCCTACTAAGTGTTTGATGAAAGTCTTGAGAGAATTGGGTTTGTGGTTAGTTTTTTTGGTTGTTTTAACATTAACACAAGTTTTATCTTCAACTATATATGTCTTTAGCTTAAGTTAGATACATTTTATTTATGCTAATTTTGATAATTTGGCATGTAACCTGATATGTACTCGAGTGATAATTGGTTTCAGTTTGACATGATATGTTGATGTAAGGTTTGTTCTTGAGGTATATTGTGTCAATGAGATCGATTTTAGATAGTAGGGGCTGTTTTAATTGTAGACACATAAATCAATTCGATATGTAGTTGTAAGGTCATGGTAATCTTCGGTTTTGCTTATGACGAAATTCAAATGGATTCTTAGTATAACATAAATATAACAAAAACTAGGAAGTAGATGATGAAAACATCGTTAGAATTAAAACAATTTTGGTGTTACATATGCGTTAAAAATGCAGCTCTTATTTCGTCAAAATGCAGCTCTTATTTCTTCAAAATGCAGCTCCTTTTCTCTCTAATGGTAACTGTTAAGTAATGCTACTCACTAGAACTTCATTGTTTTGTATTAATGAGTAACTTTTCTACATTGACTAAATTTCAGTGAGATCAAGGAAAGGATCAAGAAGACCGAAGATGAGAAGAAAGCAAAGAAAGCTGAAGCGGGTCAATTAGAAGAAAGCAAAGAAAGCTGAAGTTATATCAAAACAGAAGACTCAAACTAAGGGTGGTAATGCTCCTAAAGGTAAGAGCCTTAAACTTGGAGGTGGTGGTGGAAGGTTGATACGTTGTCGTTCTTTGTTCTTGCTAGAACACTTTAATATTTTGTATTGTTTTTGTTACTTGAATTGAGAGAAACCTGTTTTTGCGGGTCAATTAGAAGAAAGCAAAGAAAGCTGAAGTTATATCACTTTCCATGTACATGTTGTATCACTTTTTTAAAGATAATACTATTTCATGTTCACAAGTAAGTTATTTACCATTTACCTGATATGATTTTTGGCAGATACTTGAAAGCAACACCTTTCATGTTCCATCACTAGGAAGTTCAGTTGGACTAAAGCCTTCTTTAGATCTCAAAACTTTAGCTGCATCTTTCAACAGCATCCACCGAACAAGTTTCATATTTCATGATCACATTTACCTTCGTACTGATGTTTTTTGTCTAACCCGATGGCTTGTCTTGCCAGAAGTCTTGACTGCAAAATGCAAACAATAATATTTAAGACACGGGATTAGATAGTTTAATGCTTCTTTAAACACTGGAGTGGTGTAACAGAAGAATAAAAAACTGACAACAATTTTGAGTTGAGATGAACATTTAGACCCGTATGGGTCGTTTTGGGTTGTGTTTTATCTCTAACGAGTCATTAAGTCAAACTTTTAATTATAAGATAGTTTAAAGGGAAACGGGTTAATTGGGTCAAAAACCTCAACTGGTCAAACAGGAAGAAAGTCATCTAAAGTGTATTTTTTATGCATAAAACATCCTAAATCACTTTACTCAAAAATTAATGTTATTGTTGCAATAATATAAATTTTGCTAAATTTTTTTTGGCTAAGAAGTGTTCCAGGCAACACAACCCGACCAGTTTCAGTGAGTACCAAAAAGTTGCCGGTTGCCCAACCCACCATTTTTCCACCCCTAGTTCGACTATTAACATCTAATAAGATTAACATCTAAATCAAGTCACTGATTTCAGAAATTAATGTATGTTTGAGTATAATTATTATTTTGCTGCTCTACTAAAAAGCTCAAATCACAATCATCTATAGAACTTCCAAGTACTTACCTTTACAACTAAAAGAGGATAAGTTACCACTGTAACCCCCAAGTTTTGAAAAAATATCGGAAAAATTATGTGGGGAAATTAGATATTGCCTACGGATAATCCCATTAAATAATAGATAAATCATAATTATCTGAAAATTCTGCGTCGATTATATTAACAGGTACTTGCCTATAACGCAGTTACACCTTTGTTACTGTTGCTTAAGGCACGATGCTGCTTTAACTTCTTTAGTAGGGTCTCATACAGCATAAACTGTATTGAAGGATTGCTGACCTGGCAGAACAATAGGGACAAGAAGTCAAGAAGTGATATCGATACAGCATGGGCCAAAGCTAAATAACAAGTACCATAACCATTAACCAATGTCGGGAAGACGCCTTTCCAGAATCCAAGATTCCAGCTTCACCAAAGACTTACTTCTTGAACCTACAGAAAACAAATTGTTCAAGTTACAACCTCAAGGAGTAAATAAGCCATCAGGTGAACGTCAGGCTAGCACAACCAATTATATCATAATCTTAATAGCCAACACTATGGTAGTTTATAACAATCAATATTGATACTCAGACGACTATGATCATCTAGTAACACAGCTTTGTTGTTGTTTTATCTGAATACAAAAATCACTAAACTTCTTAGTTTGTGCGACTAATTAGTTTCTTTCAAATCAGATCACAAACATTCGAAAGACAATTTAGATATACTAACGGACAAGTATATGTTATACTATTGTTTTACCAAAAGCAAAACAGTATCATACAACATTAGTACTCGTATCCCATTGCCACCATTGTACTTATACATCATACTTCAAAAACAGCTGCCTTAAAAATTTCAGCACATGGAATGAAAATGCTACAAAATATCCAAAAGTACAGACATACAGTTGTCACTTGACCATTAATTAAGATCAACATTATTAATACACGATCGCCGAGTGACCAAGTAAATTTTTGTGAAATAATAACAACAATAACTCAAAGAGACAAAACACAAACATCGTAATTCAGAAGCTTATATACGACTGCATAACGTAAAAGGTCCCAGCTCCACCCCAAACTCTCTGTTGCATTGAACTAATTGACTTTTTAAAAGACCAAGAGAATTCATAGAGTAAAGCATTTTGTACAATTTGATGAAATAAGAAAACATGTGATAAATTGTCCCTTCGATAATCTAACAGTCATTTTCCGATAAATATATATCTTCTCTTGTTTCGCTCTAAAATCATATGCTTCCCTGCATCAGCAATTGCATTGAACCACTTGACTTTTCTTGTTGACAACATTAGATATCCCATCACCAATCCAAGTAGGGTCCCACATCCATATCCCAGCGTCACCACGAAACCCTTCGTATGTGATCATTTGGATCATGAAAAGAGCAAGAGAACAACAACATCCCGTATTCCGCGGGAAGTAAGTAACAGTTTCATATGTCATAATCTCATTTACCTTCGTACTGATGTTTTTTGTCTAACCCGATGGCTTGTCTTGCCTGAAGTCTTGACTGAAAAATGCAAATAACCTTAAAGACACGGGATTAGATAGTTTATTGCTTCTTTAAACTGGGGTGGTGTAAGAGAAGAATAAAAAACTGGCAACAATTTTGAGGAGATAAAAATTTCGACCAATTTACTTATGCATGGGTCGCTTTGGGTTGTGCTTTATCTCTAACAAGTCATTAAGTCAAACTTTTGATTGAAAGATAGTTTAAAGGGAAACGGGTTAATTGGGCCGAAAACCTCAGCTGGTCAAACAGGAAGAAAGTCATCGAAAGTGTATTTTTTAAGCATAAAACATCCAGATCAATTTTTCCACCCCCATTCACTTATGTATGGATCGCTTTGGGTTATGCTTTACCAACATGTTGCCTGTTGCCCAACCCGCCACTTTTCCACCCCTAGTTTGACTATTAACATCTAATAAGGTTTACGACGAATTAGATTCTTGAAGATGGTATCAGTCTGATGTGATCATTACAGATATTAAAAATCAAGTCACTGATTTCAGAAACTAATGTATGTTTAAGTATAGTTCTTATTTTGCTGCTCTATTAAAAAACTCAAATGACAATTAAAAGAGGATACGTTACCACTGTAGCCCCAAGTTTTGCCAACGCCCCAAGCAAAAATATCTGAAAAATGGTTCAAACCCCGTGGATTATTCGGCCAAAAGGTTGGAAACCTTGGTTACCAAAAAAAAAAATTTGAAAAATTATGCGGAGAAATCAGATTTTGCCTACAGATAATCCCATTAAATGATAAATAAGTCATAATTATCTGAAAATTCTGCGGTGATTATGTTAACAGTTACTTGCCTCTAACGCAGTTACACCTTTGCTACTGTTGCTTAAGGCACGACGCTGCTTCAACTTCTTTAGTATGTTCTCATACAGCATAAACATTGAAGGATTGCTGACCTGTCAGAAACTATAGGGACAAGAAGTCAAGAAGTGGTGGAGGGAATGGTCCTTGAATCAAGTTGGACTGCAGATACCATTGAAATGGTGGCAAGCCTGTTATGAAGTTATGAGAAAGGTTTAAGAATCTCAACCCATACTTACCTCCAATCTCCCCTGCCCAATGAGGAATTTGGCCATGGATTTCGTTGCTAGAGAGATCTAAGTAAAGTTGTTTCATGGCTTGAAATGAATTCGGAAACACCTTTAGCTTGCAAGAGGCCAATCTCAAGTTTGTAAAACTAGGATTGACATGATTGGCATTGTTTGACGTTGTAACAGAGAAACCACTGTAAGAGAGATCGAGAGATTCAAGGTTTGTGAGGCTTGATAACGATGTATCCAACTCCCATTCACCACTAAAACTATTAGATGAAAGGTCTAAGTGAGGTTGGTGAGTTGTCGAAATGAATGCATATCAATTTGGCCAGCTAACTGATTGTTTCTGAGGTCTATAAATTTTAATGACGGAAGATCAAATGACTCAAAAGGTACTCTTCCACTGAACATGTTATGATCTAGAGATATAGATATTAAAGAAGGGGAAGTAAACAGCCCAGGTGGCAATGTCCCGTTAAGTTGGTTAAATGCTAAATCAAGTAATCCAAGTTGTGGTAGGTTGAAGAAGGAGGTGTTAGGATGGAGGGTACCTTGTAGCATTCCGCAACGGAGATCGAGTTCGATAACATCACCAGTGTAGTAGTCGCAAGTAACACCATCCCAGTTACACTTCCAATTCATCATTTGTGGATGATAATCAGAACCAACCCAATCATGACAGTTGTTATTCAGGTTATGTTTAAAAAGAAGCAAAGCTTCACTCTGTTTTTTAGGGCATTTATGAATCAAAGAAGTGGAACAAGCAAAATTGGTTAAAAAAAACAAAGAAAAAAGATAATAAACAAATTTGAATTACTCATTGTGTTTCACAAGAATATGATCGAAAAGTGACTTTGGTCTTAGTTTCATTTATAGACTTGCAAATTTAGCAAAACAGTATCATACAACATTAGTACTCATATCCCACTGCCACCATTGTACTTATACTTCAAAAACAGTATCATACAAAATAAGAAAATGTGTGTTACCATAACAACATCATACTTCAAAAACAGCTGCCTCAAAAATTTCAGCACATGGAATGAAAATGCTACAAAATATCCAAAAGTACAAATATACAGTTGTCACTTGACCATTAATTAAGATCAACATTATTAATACACGATCGCCCAGTGACCAAGTAAACTTTTTATGAAACAATAACAACAAAAACTCTAAGAGACAAAACCCAAACATCGTAATTCAGAAGGTTATATACGACTGCATAACTTAAAAGGTCCCGGCTCCACCCCAAACTTTCTGTTGCATCAGCAATTGCATTGAACTACTTGACTTTTTAAAAGACCAAGATAATTCATAGAGTAAAGCATTTTGCACAATTTGATGAAATAAGAAAACATGTGGAAAAATTGTCCCTTCGATAATCTAACAGTCATTTTCCGATAAATATATATCTTCTCTTGTTTCGCTCTAAAATCATATGCTTCCCT
>BQNB010083192.1:9444-29102 GCA_026074375.1 Tanacetum coccineum
ACCCGAAGTGGTGTTTCCTATAATGGACCTCAAATTCCACCTTCGATTTCTTCTCTTCCTAAGGAGATGGAAAATGAACCCAAGGTGACAAAGGATACGGCGGTGGTCCAAACTAATGACCAAATTGGTGAGCATGTTGTTTCTTCAAAGACTAAACCAACATTGCCTTATCCTTCAAGGGCCAACAAAGAGAAGCTCCATGAAAAAGATGATCTTCTAGCTTCAAAATTTATGGAGATTTTTCGGAATCTCCATTTCGAGCTAAGTTTCGCGGACGCTCTCATACACATGCCCAAATTTGCACCAATGTTTAGAACACTCCTTAATGACAAAGATAAGATAATTGAGTTGACAAAGACATCGGTAAACGAGAATTGCTCGGCGGTTATCCTAAAAAAGTTTCCCGAAAAACTTGGAGACCCTGGTAGATTTCTTATACCGTGTGATTTTCCAGAGATGAATGTATGCTTAGCCTTGACCGATCTCGGTGCAAGCATCAACCTAATGCCTCTTTCCATTTGGAAAGAACTAAATCTCCTAGCTTTGACCAAAACCCGAATGATACTTGAACTTGCCGACCGAACGATTTCTACTCCAACCGACATCGCCGAGGATGTTTTCGTGAAAGTTGGAACGTTCTTCTTTCCTGCCGATTTTGTGGTCGTTGATTACGTTGCCGATCCTCGAGTTCCCCTAATTCTAGGAAGACATTTCTTGAGAACGGTACGTGCCTTGATAGATGTTCACGGTGAACAAATGACCCTTAGACATGATGACCAATCTGTGACTTTCAAAGTTAGTGATACTAAGACTTTCTCCTACAATATCATTGAATCGGTTAACCGAGTCGATGTTATTGACATTTCTTGTGAAGATTAAGAAGTAATTGAAAATTCTGAAAGGTGGCAATCCCACTCTACTCGGATCTTATGATCGATTCTCGCTCACCATCTTTCACGTCCCATCGGAGGAAGTGATTTCTAATGAAGAGATCGATGCATTCTTTAACACGATGAGTCAAACCACCAGGTGTTAAAAAAAAAAAAAGACGGCATCTATGATTCTGAAGGAGATACTGTTTACCTTGAGGAATTGTTAAGTGTGATCAATAGTGACCCAAACCTTCCACCGTCACCAGTTTGTGAAATTAATGTGCCTGAAAAGGTTAAATCTTCATGTGAAGATCCTCCCGACCTTGAACTCAAAACTTACCTTCCCATCTTGAGTATGCATTTTTGGAGGGTGATGACAAATTACCCGTCATAATCTCTAAAACTTGAAAGAGAGGATAAAATCCGCCCTAATCAAGGTTCTTAATTCACCAAACATGGCATATGCGTGGAAGATTTCTGATATTAAGGGGATAGATCCATAGTTTATGCACACATAATATTTTTGATAGAGGAAAATGCCAAACCCATTAGTTTCAACATCAACAGTTAACCCCAAAATCCATGAGGTTATTAAGCAAGAAGTTATCAAACTTCTTGATGCCGGGTTAATTTACCCTATCTTTGACAGTCCCTGGGTAAGCCCGGTTCATTGTGTCCCTAAGAAGGGAGGCATAACCGTGGTAAAAAATGAAGAAAATGAGTTAATACCCACTAGGTTGGTTACGGGATGGCGAGTTTGCATCGATTACCGAAAACTCAATGATGCAACTCGCAAAGACCATTTCCCGTTACCCTTTATGGATCAGATGCTTGAAAGATTAGCCGAAAATGAGTACTATTGCTTTTTGGATGGATTCTCCGGCTACTTTCAGATCCCGATTAACCCACTTGATCAAGAGAAGACTACCTTCACCTGTCCTTACGGGACATTTGCCTATCGTCACATGCCTTTTGGGTTATGCAATGCACCGGGCACATTCCAAAGGTGTATGGTTGCAATCTTTCACGATATGATTGAGAAAACCATGGAAGTCTTCATGGATGATTTCTCGGTTTTCGGTGATTCTTTCTCCTCCTGCCTTTCCCATTTAGACAAAATGCTCCAAAGGTGTGAAGACACCAATCTTGTGCTAAATTGGGAAAAATGCCACTTTATGGTCAAGGAAGGAATAGTCCTTGGCCATAAGATTTCTAAATCCGGGATTGAGGTTGATAAAGCAAAAGTTGATGTCATTGCAAAATTGCTCATCCACTACCGTGAAAGGTAAAACGCAGTTTTCCGGTCACTGCGGATCATACCGACGATTTACTCAGGATTTTTCCAAAATCGCCCGCCTATGACCCACCCCTTTAAAAAGAAACTCCGATTATCTCTCGAATGAATGCATCTAAGCATTTGAAACACTTAAGAAAAAGCTAACCCATGCTCCAATTCAAGTTGCTCCGATTGGGTACTTCCCTTTGAAATTATGTGCGATGCAAGTGATTTTACTGTTGGGGCAATCCTAGGGCAACATAAGACCAATCACATCCAGTCAATACACTATGCAAGCAAAACCATGACCGAGGCTCAAGCACATTACACTACAACAGAAAAAGAATTACTTGCCGTAGTGTATGCTTTCGAGAAATTCCGTCACTATCGGTCTGTCCAAAAGCATAGTGTAATACGGACCATTCGTCTCTCAAGTACCTGCTTGCTAAGCAGGATCTAAGTCCACCCAAAGATTGCTCGGTTCATTTGCTGCTCCAAGAGTTTGATGTCGTTAACCGAGATAAAAAAAGAGCATAAAAATCTCGCACGCAGACCACCTTTCTAGGACTTGAAAATCCCGATCAAAGTGAGCTCGAGAAAAAGGAAATTACGGAAACATTTCCTTTTGAGACACTTAGGATGGTTAACTTTTCAGGTGATGATAATGCCCCATGGTTTGCCGATTTTGCAAACTACCATGCGGGGAATTTTGTGATCAAAGGGATGTCGTCTCAGCAGAAAAGAAAGTTTTTCAAAGACGTCAAACACTACTTTTGGGACGACCCCTTTCTATTCAAGATCTGTGCTGACCAAGTAATTAGGCGTTGTGTTTCAGGGCAAGAAGCTTTCGACATTCTTAAAGCTTGCCATAATGGACCCACCGGGGGACACTACGGTGCCAATTACACCGCTAAAAAGATCTTTGATTCAGGATTTTATTGGCCCACGATCTACAAGGATGCCCACGACTTTGTCACCCGATGTGACATTTGTCAACGTCAAGGCAAAATTTCGCAACGTGATGAGATGCCTCAAAACTCTATCCAAGTTTGCGAAATCTTTGACATGTGGGGCATTGATTTTATGGGGCCGTTCCCGTCTTCAAGAGGGAACAAATATATACTCGTGGCCGTTGATTATTTATCAAAATGGGTTGAAGCAAAAGCGCTCCCCACCAATGACGCCCGAGTTGTTTGCAAATTTCTTAAATCTCTCTTCGCCAGATTCGGTGCCCCTCGTGCAATCATAAGTGATCGCGGAACCCATTTTTGCAATGACCAATTTGCAAAGGTCATGCTTAAATACGGAGTCACTCATCGTCTCTCCACCCGTATCATCCACAACAAGTGGAACAAGTTGAGGTATCCAATCGTGTTGAACGAATCCTTGAAAGGACCGAGGCGAAAACCGTGCCACTTGGTCGGAAAATAAACTGGATGACCTCTCTAGGGCCATCCGCACAGCATACAGAACACCCACGGTGTATTCCATACAAGCAGTTACTGAGAAGGCATGTCCATCTTCCGGATTTGAGCTTCGAGCACAAAGCTACTGGGCCCTTAGCGATACAAACTTTTGATATCAAGAACAGCGTGTGATCACAGGAAAGTTCACTCAACTAACTAAAAGCTTCGTGATCATGCCTACGAAAACTCTTTAATTTACAAGGAGAAAACAAAGAGAATCCATGACTCCAAGATCAAAAATCGCGTTTTCAACGTCGGTGATCGAGTCCTCCTCTTAAACGTCAAGATTGAAGAAAATTATTTTTTTTTTTTCGAGGCAAGCATAAGACCCGTTGGAGTGGATTCACTATCACACAAGTTTTCCCGTACGGCACCGTCGAGTTATCTCAAAACTCCGGGCCAAACTTCAAAGTGAATGGTCATCGTATTAAGCACTACTTTGGAGGGGACGTACCACAGTTGGTAGTCCCAGATCTCCAAACATTCCCTAATGTCCAATAAATTCAGGTGACGGGTCAAGCATAGCGACCTTAAACAAGCGCTTCGTGGGAGGCACCCCATGCTTATCGTAGTATTGTGTAAAAATGAATAAGTGTTTTCTTGTTGTGTGGAGGCTCGCCTCTTCCATTACCCGTGTTTCGTGTTTGTGTTGTTAATTGTCCAGGATTGCCCGGATTGTGAAGAACTCTCGTGCTTGTATTTTTATCAAGAGTTTCACATCCTCAGCTTCATTTTGGGAATCCAATATCCAAATCTAATCGACTAACGTTTTATCTTTTGGCACACTTCATAAATGGCCTTAGATTTGCGTAGGTGCCCCTTTCAAAACATCGAGGACGATGTTTAGTTCTAGTATGGGGGGGGGATCTTCGATTTGATTTTGCCTGCAGCCGTTGTTATCACGTAATCCCGTTTTTACCACCAAATTTTTGCAAAAATACCAAAAAAATTAAAAAATTTAAAAATTTTCAAAAATAAAATAAGTGTTTTGTCACAGTTTCGACTTTCCTAATGGGTAGAATGAGAATAATTTTTGACTCGATCAGGCGTGTTGAGCCCTAGCTAGTTCCTCAATTGTAGGCTAAGCTTTCACGAATTCTATTGCTTAGAATTTTAATAAGGTGAAGAACAAGAAGTGATAGAGTTAAATATAAGTTTATGTGCTGAGCAAGATTCTTCTAAAGCTTATATGAGTAACTTGTGGCTTTTTCTCCCATTAGCTTTTAATCCACCTAATCATACGTGCTCATTTCAATTCAACTAAGTCAATCGATGTTTTTAGAAAAAGCTTCAAATTTTGTAACTTGATTCTTTAAAACGAGTTTTTTCTGTTCTTAGTAATTTGAAAGATAAAATGCCAAAGAAGCATGAATGAAATATGAATGCAAAAATGCATGAATATTAAAATTATGCCAATGAAGCATACATTTGAGTATATGGAGCAAGTAAAAGATGTGTCGTGATATCCCACTCCGCTAACCACGAGGTGGGGGTTCAAACATTTTACTTCTAGGGATTTCGGAGGGTTGTGATATCTCACCAGAAGCGAGTCTAGGTTGAGGGTTCAAAATAAGTTACCTCTCCTTAGCCAATTTTAGGGAAGAGGTGTTGATGTGATTCCCACTAGCTCCAGCAACGGGGGGGTGGGTTTTTCAAACTAAGAAACACCAGTCGTTTGGTTGTTGATATCCTATAGGGAGCGAGGCTAGGTAAGGAGTTCAAACTAAGCAACGCATTTATAGCTTTACGAAAACTTCTGATTATAATGATAAAGATGTTGCAAAAAGTTTACGTTAAATTTACGTTTCTAAAACAAGTTACAAAGGGCCTAATAAGTTGTTGCTTTGAGTCATGATTCATCTTGAACTTACGGACTATGAAAAATAGTTGATCTATGGTTGAGTTGAATGAGTATACGCATTTAAATCATTATCGTGTTGGGAGTTAAAAAGTTCACAATTTCATAAGTATGAGTGCTTAACATTTTAGGAATTATATTGACTAATGATCTTGTTTAATTGCTTGGTTTGGATTTAGTGAAAAAATCGAGGACGATGTATTTATCCGTCAGGGACCATCCGTTAGATTATTTATGGGCGCTTCTCATTCTATGATCCAATGTTGATAACATAAAAGTAAGTCAAACAGGTAGTTTTAAGAAAAGAAAAATGAAGGAAATCCAAAAATATTTAAGGAATAGTAGTGTAACATATAAAAAATGGTGAATAACGGACTTGTCGAAGCTATTGATCTTTAGTTCCCTCTTGACGAACACTTCAGCTACTTTGTCGAGGTTATTAGTCGAGGGGGGTTGAGATCTTAGTTTTGTAAGTGTTTATTTCATACATTGCGATGTGGACATGGCTATACCTAGTATGGGGGATTTGGTATGTGCTTATTACAACATACCATTTTCCATTAAAAACAGACTTAATGGACTAAAAACGAAACATAAAAAATACATTGTATTTGTATGTTTTGCATTGAATTGTGCTGGAACGGGATATCAAAAAGAAAGCCAAAAATAGCCAAACAAGCCTAGGATGGAAAAAGTCCAAGTCAAGTAAAGTCTAAAGTCAACCAGCCCCCCCCCCCCCCCAAGATGAAAGAAAATACAATTGAGGGACTAAAACATGCCAAACCAAGATGTATTACAAAAGAAAAAGACAAGGGTTGAAATTGCAAACCGGGCGAAGTTTTGCAATGAAGTTATAAGAAGTGAGGGGCCAAAGCTGCCAACCTACCCAAACTCCATTCTTCCCGCCCAAAACAAAACCCAGGTATAGAGTAGGGATGTCGTCCCATACTTCTACCCTGCAAAACCACTCAACACCCTAGATAAATCATTTCAACCACTCCTCTATCAACCCCCCAGCTGTATAAGTGCCATGTTGGCAATCCCTCACCATTCCCAAGTATTTTCGATGGCTATGATTGACTCCAAAGAAGCACAAAAGAAATTGAAGGCTGGGATTTGTTTTAGAATCGCCTCACACAACAAGCACACTTAGTTTTTGTCTCTACAAAGAAACACAGAAGAAAGAGGTCCCAAAGAAGAAGACTTCGGCTATAAATAGAGCCTTTTGTAAGCCTTTGAGGCAACTAGTTAGTTTTAGAATATCTTAGCTTAATTTTCAATATCACTTAGCTTATTTCAGTTCTTAAAGTTATTTACAGCTTTTACTTTCAGCTTTGTAACACTTTCAAGTTTTAATGCAAATTGGAGGTTTTAAGTCAATTTACAATTCCAAGTGTTAAGTTTCTTAATTATGTTGTTTTGTATTCAAAAAGCTCTCAACACAGCTTGTTTACATGCTAGTTTAATTAAGTAAATTTAAAAGGTTAAGTAGTTAAGAGAAAATCACTCTCAAATACACCATAGCTTATTCTATGGATGATAAGCCAGTTCTGGATGGGCTTATGGACACTACTAGCTTGTTTTATGCAAGCTAAAGCTAGTAGATTCATTGTTTAGCCCTGTTTTGAGCAAGGGTGTTGTAAGTTTCTCTTTTTCTTGTTTTTCTATTTACTATAGAACTGCTTATTAGTGCTTATTCTTGACTAAAATCTGTTTATAAGTATTCTGTTTTGTTATATTCAACAATCCTGCTATTTGAGATAATTTAGGACCAAAAATCAGCCTTTTATATAAAGAGAAAAATGATTGTGAGAAACTTTAAGGGATATTTTGAACAATCAGTACTACCATAGTTAGTACTGCTAGGTCATTTTTTGGGATTTTAAATACTAGCAAGTACTTACTTAAAGCTACCAGTATAAAGTTTCCAAGAGGTAGTACTGTTATTAAAATCTGTTTAGTATCTGGGAGATTATTTTAGATACATCAGAACAGTATTATTTCTGCTTATTTACGATTTCCTTAGCTCTATAGAGTAGATTAAACCATTTCCCTTTACTGTCTTTAGGGGTAAGCTTATTTAAGCTTATTTTCCTTTTCAAAGTAATTTCAATAGTGTACCAGTTGGTAGCTTTTTAGCTTATTTGCCATTGTAGTTTATTCTAGTTGCTTATTCTTATGCCTGAATGCTTATTAGGGGTAGTTAAATATCTGTTTTAGCTTATTTGCTTATTTCTTGTTTCATTTTGTTCTGTTAAAGCTAGCAGTACTAACCTTAAGCTACCAGTACTAACTTAACGCTAGCAGTACTAACTCCAAGTTAGTACTGTTAGTTAATACTGTTAGTACTGTTGTTAGTACTGCTGTGTTTTTCTTGTTTAATTTAGCTTAATTGCATGCTGAATTTGCTTATTTAGAGTTAGTTTAGCTTATTTGTCTGTCTTAAGCTTATTTGAGCTTATTTGTGTCTTAGTATAAAAGCTTTAAGTGTTTTTGCCATTCCTAGCTTTTAGGCCTGCTCTAGCTTATTTTCCTTGCTTCTCTTCTTGTGCATTTGCTTATTAGTGTTAGTATCCAATCATTCCTTGTCATATTCAAACATCGATTATCAATTCGTCTTTCGATTTTCAATTCAAGCCTCGTTGGGACATAACGACCCGGAGACACCCTATACAACTTCCGGTTTAATTGGCCTCGCGGATTCTGATCCTTGTTGTGTACTAGCATTTATTGGTATATAAATAGGGGTGAGAAGAAGTGAGTCAGTCTGTTTTGGGTTTATTTGAGCTATTTTAAGCATAAATGGATATGTGTATTTTACACTTATCAGGGATCTACCCAGGGACAATCCACTAGTTAGTGTAGAGTCCTTAGGTATGATTATAAAAGGAGTAATGTGAGAATAAGGGAATAGTGCGGACTGAGTTGGAGTTAGTACTGGAACACACCCAACAAGGTTCTAGTAATGAAATCTCGGTAAGCACTGAAGGGGTGAAAAGAAAGCAGCCCTCCTTAAACCTTAGGCAGAAACCGGGTCACTGCATATGCTGTCAGAGTCACATGGTTGATTGCTGACATTGAAGACAAGTATCATGGAGCCAGTGATATGCTGCACAACCCTCCCTAGCCACTCAAGATCCCTCAAAGGATTCTTGTTTCACTTCTCACGGAGATCAATACATTTATATCGTCTTTCTCACTCCGAGTTAGACGATATTGAAAAGGTGGCAGTCCGCTCTAGCCTCCGACTACCAAAAACCAAAAATGCACTATTGAATCTAGATCCATGAGATCATCAATAAATCTCGTTAGGACACTATTCCAATATACTTGTGTTTACTTCACTGTGAAATACAGGGAATTATCATAGAGTTCTTTACGCATTATCTTGTGATATTGCAGAACATCTCCGAGTGATTACGAAAGTATTCACAGTGAAGATGGAATCCTGCTAGAGCAACATAATACAAAGCTCTAGGTAGGTGACTTGTGAGATCCTAAATGGATCAAACTTGTAACACTGGGCATCATTCGGTCCAGATTATGAATTGACGGAGGATGAATTTTGATAAAAGCTTAAAACTCTCGATGTGTTACAAAAATCACTTTAAGCGTGACACATCGATTGATTTTCAAATCAATTTTATCTTCAATCGGTGAGATAGTAACTCACTGATTCACTCTTACCATTCTATTAGTAGCAATACTATTAGTGAGGTAGCCTGCTTTGAGGTGTCCGGTAAAGAGATACTAGCAAGTACAATGAATCTAATGCATCTGCGTTAGATGATCTAACACTTTGAGCTGGAAACCCTGTCAAGGAGGTTCTTATAATGAATCTACCTGATCACAGGTACATTATTTATACTGTAAAACGGTCCTCACGGAACCGGAGGTTAATGCAACCGAACTCTGACGAATGACAAAGCCATATTCGTCACCAAGCTTTATTGTTAACTGTTGTATTTCAGGATTACATAAAGATGGAGATGCAGATGCCTCGTTCCAGTAAAGTCAATTCACAACCCCATGCTCACACTTAATGTTTCTAATCAAAGACATCATGACAACTGAAAGACCTACAACACAGCTTCCGCAACTCTGATAAGTACTATCATGATCCAGAAGAGTGTGAGTATGCGGGTCCGAAAGTCACAACATCACATGAAGGCAATATTCCACAACAAGGATGATTAAGAGATTTACAGTGGATGGTGATCTCAAAGAAAGCTCAAAGATCACTCAAGTCCAAGGAACAAAGCTCAAAGATCACTACTTGATGTACAACGACAAATGTTGAAGAATCAAAAGACTACAAGCCAGAATCAAAGATTAATTCAAATATAATGCTAGGATTCAATTTGTATTTTCTGGGGTGACCTCCCTTAGGGGGAGATTGTTAGGATTATGAAAATTCATGTAAAAGACTCGGTCACCCCGTGTTATATCTAGCATAGGTTAGTTCGTAGTCTTAGTTTTAATCGTTTAGTTACCGTACGACTTATGGTGTTGGGCCGGGTCTTTACCCACTTGTTAGCCCACTTCATGGCCCATTTAGGGGCACCAAAACACTTGTATAAATACCCCTTTCCAGCCATGGAAAGGGGTTGGTTGTTCATTTGATAATACACACACTTAAAGGTGTTTTATCTCACTAGACTAGTCACTTTCTCTCTCTATAAATTTGGCCAACCCATCATTCCTAAGCTTATATTGTGATATCCAATATACTACATCAACTTAAAGAAAAGGGTTAAAGAAGAATAGATGTAGAGGTTGGGTTTAGAGATGTGTACTTGGATTAGATTATGCCTTTTTTGCTATTTTTATATGTAACAAGTTTCAGATTCATATTAATGTGTTTAAGATTTGGTTATAAATACTCAAATTGATGATTTTTTTATGTTATTTAGTAAAAAATGTTATCAGTTCCATGTGATGTTACTTGGAAGTTTTTTTATATTACAATCAAGTGAAAATCATAAAGAAAGAAGATGGTTATAAGATTTTGAGATTTCATGTGTTTTGTATGCTCCTCTGTAAAACTTAGTAGTTTTGAATTATATGAAGAAATATGATTGAGAGGGTGGCCAAATATGGTTGCCGGGAACTTTATAAGGTGGTCGGGAGAAATGGCGGTGGCAGGTCGCCAGATTTGTGATCGGTGTAAGTTTTACAAGAAATGATAGTGGGTTTTGTATGGATACTTATAAAACATAGGTTTTTATTTTTATTTTTTTAATATTGAAAGAGGGCAATTTTGTCATTTCACTTGTTTGGACATGGACTTCACGGTCAAACTAACAGGAATTTTGGTCAAGGGACCAAACCCGATACGGGTCGAAACCGTAGGGAGCGAATCTAGGAAAAAAAAAGTTTAGGGACCATTTTCGTTAAACCCGACAGACCACAGGGACCATTTATGCAATTAACTCATAATTGAATATATACCACCATTAAGATCAAAATCGCTTAGTTTGTTACACATGAAGAATATTTGTTGAAGTACTAATGAAGATGTTGGATAATAAACCCTCGACAATTTTTTCGTGGCAGAGTTAAAAACCTCAAGTAATCGGGTTAGATTTTCAATAATAACCTAATTTTCAACCGGAAACGGCTCACACCTACCCTCGTCGGACAAAGTCTCATAAAAATATTGCAAAGTATTTTTTTGTTTTAGACCACATTGGAACATATGATAAGTGGAATTCCATCTTGTCGGAACGTCCCAATTAGGTGTATAACAAGGTTTCTGTGCATCTTTACACACGTGAATATATAATTGATAGTTTCTACTACCCGATTTAAATATATCTTTTAACATTTTTTTAAAAGATTCTTTTATTTGGTCAATCGCGGGCACCTTTAAACCGGCTTGCACAACCAAGTTAATGATGTGTGCAACACATCGACTATGATAAAAGATACCGTCCATAGGTGGACTGTATTTTAGTTTTAGTTTGTCAATTGCTCTTGTATTGTTGCTATCGTTATCCAACGTAATGGACAAATTTTTTTCTTCCAAATGAAACTTGGCAAACACTTTTTCAACAAATGAAATAAAGCAGGTCCCGTGTAGGGAACAGAAAAGTCTTCGAATGCAATGACTCGCTTCATCATTTGCCAAGTTGAGGGCTCAATCCAATGTGTGGTAACACATAGGTACGAACCAGGCAAATTATGAGGAGCGGTCCAAACATCCGTTGTTATGTTAACACTAGAATTTAAATTAAGAAAACCATCTTTTATTAGTTGTTTAGCCGTAATCCATAATTTCATTGCATCACGTTTTAGAGTAGTGCGACTTACATGAGTGTACTTTGGTTGGAGATGGTTTTGAAACACCCTCGTCATTCGGGTGTTGTCAAAGTGGTTGAATGGTAAGCCTTCTTGAATCACCAACCCCGCAAATTGTTCACGAACCGCATCCAGATTGTACACAAAAACACTCCCATCTCGAGACATAGACGATTGCCCCAGTTCCTGAACCGTCTTGAGTGCCTCACAATGCGGATGCAAGATATGATTCTTCAACGTCGAGTTGGAATTTATCGAAAGGAAATGAAAGCAATGAATACATTGAGATCTTGTCGTGTTGTCCGACATCTTGCAAAGGTGGAAGTCTTTTCAAATTTGGGGGTTTCGGGTGGTTGGTATAATTTGAAGACTCGTCGGTGCACTTGAAGAACCAACACCGGTGGTAGTTGATCCGGATAGAGTTGCCATTACTTATTGAAAGAAGTTCGGTTTTGCTTTGGAGAGTTTTTTTTGCTTAGGATTGTAATTTTTGAGTTGTGATTGACATAGAAACACAACCTCTCCATTTATACTGAAATAAAATAGCAAAATAACAAACACTACACCCAAAAAGTCAGAAAACGCTCCTCCACGGGTTCCCCCACGTTAGAAAAGCAAGATTTAAAATTTGAAAAAAAAATATACACGAACCGGTTTGGAACCGGTTAACCGAAACCGGTTCGGGGAACCGGTTCGAGAAACCGGTCTACGAACCGGTCGAACCAAGGAAACCTTGAACCGGTCCCAAACCGCCGGTTTAGCCAAGAACCGGACCGGTTCTGGTCAAAACCGGTTTTGTTTGTATACGCCGGTAGTCGGTAGTCTTCTGTATGGAAGAGTTGAAGCGTGGTTCGGTTCCCAAACTGGTAGTATACACTATTTATAGTGTTGTCATCTGGGGGGGATGGGTTAGTACCAATAGAGAGCAAGCTTGTTGTAAAAGTAAGAAAAGTGTCAAACCCAGTTGATTACTGGATACAAAGGTGAAAATGAAGAGTTAAGAGTTACGATAAATCGTCCATGAGTAGCATACAATTAAACATTTGGTCCTTAAAACGCAATTTAAGAGTTAATTACATAAATCGTCCATGTAGTTGACATACAATTATACATTTGGTCTTAAAACGCATTTAATTACATTAGTAATCCTGTAGTTGTACAAATTAGGTTGACCGGTCCTTTGACTTTATTGTCGTCCCAATGCACCGTTACTTGAGGGGTATTTTGTCCATTCGGCTACAATATCACTCACGAACCATTAGTGAAACTGGTTTTTTCTTCCCCTTTGCTTCCCGTCAACCACAAAATGATAGTTCATTTTTTTCTTCCCTTTTTTTTTCCATTCGGCTACAATATCACCTAGACCCTCAACACCAGCGATCTAAACTAAGATAATGAATTCACCCCTAAATTATGAATGAGAACAATTATTTGGTATTGATGATTCCGATCTCCGACTAACCCCCGTCCTTTATCCTTGCAACAACCACGTACGTGAGACGACCACCACCACTCAAACCCTAGTTTCATCGCAAAACCATGACGTTGATAATTTAGAGGAAAAGCCGGTTAGGATAATTCTCGGTTCTGCGGGTATTGTTCAAGCAGCCAAGCTTTGTAAACAAGCGGATATTCAGGAAGGTGGGGATGAGTTTGTATTGTTGACACAAGAATATATTAGAAAAGTTGTTGAGGATGTGGGCGAGGATGAGGATTTTAAGTGTGGGTTGTGGGTTAGCACGGTTGAGTTTGTTAATGCTAATGAGGGGGGAGGGGATTGTGAATGGGTGTTTGGGAGATATGAAGAACTATCTCAAGAATGGAAAACTTGAGCAAGTTGTTGCGATAATCAAGTCGCGTACTTCGAATGCTCTTGGCGATCTCATAGTGACTCTCAAAGATCTCTCAGGTACAATATCTGGTACAATTTATTACAAAGTCCTTAATGAGGGGTTATGGAAAGAACATTACTCTAGGAGCTTCTTTGATACTTCAAATTGTGTCAGTGTTTTCTCCTAAACCATCAATCTATTACCATAACATTATAATGAGAAACTTTGTTAAGGTTTTCCCCAAGGATACCGTTTCTGGAAATGGCAATGGTGTAGGCGGCAGTGGAATGTTAAACGAAGAAGAAATAATCAAAATGTTAGAATAAGAAGAAATGGTTGAATTGGAGTTGCAGGTTGGTAGAAATGTTATTGATTAAGAGGAACATCAACTAAGATTAGATGAAGAAGCATTAACCCTCGCATTAGAAGAATAAGCAAGGGCTGAACAAGAGTGGTAGGAAAAATGTAGGCAAGAACAAGAGTTAGGAGGAACATGAGAGACAACTATTAGAATTATATGTGTAACTTAACTCTTAGATGAGCTGAAGAATATGTTGTATTTTATCTTTGAATGCTATTATTATATCAGTTTATGTCCTATTAATGTATCAATTTATGTGGTTCAAAACATAAAGTCAAACTGCATTTTAGTTTTAGGCATCATTGCCAAACTGTATTAGGACTCATTGACTCTATAAAGTCAGCCTGCATTTGAGTCATAATCTGTATTAGGCCTCATAGCATTTTGAGTATTAGGCCTAATTGCATAACTGTATTAGGACTTATTGACTTTATAAAGCAAAACTGTATTTTGGCTATCCAAACTGTATTTTGGCTATCCAAACTACAATATCCAAACACAGTTTAATTAATACTCCAAGTTACATGAGTGTTTGGGATATGGCAGTTATAGGGATGTAAACAGTTTCATCATACTCCAACTGCATTTGAGTCATAAACTGTATTTGCTAACCAAAACCTAAACACAGTTTGAGTCATAAAGTATGCTTTTAAAAGTCAAACTTACCCATGTATTGCAATCAAAGCAATACAGTGTGGTTATGGCACAATCATAACCAAATACCCCTTAATACTTGGTTTATGACTACTGAAGCTGCCATATCCAAACACCCCTGTAACATGGAATGATTGTTTCAGTCATGTAGATTTGAAATGACAGTTTCAGTCCAAACATGCATGAAATACAGTTTGAACTGTATTTGAGTCATTAAATTGACCCAAAGCACATTAGTCTCATAAACCTTTAAAAGGTCAAACTGGCCCAAAACAATACAGTTGACTTTTTAAATGCTATTATTATATCAGTCAGTCTATGGTATGATATTTTAAAGCACAATTTGACTTTAACATTCATGAAATACATGTGAAGTACAGGGCTGTTTGGTTTAGCCAGTGTAATCCCAAAACATGCCCTCACATTCCACTTGTTACAGCAAAAACTCAACTCTGACAACAAATAGAAACAAACATTGTAACATAACAAACATTTTAACAAAGATGATTAAAGAAGCAAAATACAAAAGTTATTGCTATGTACAAAGCAACTAACTTGTTTAGGATTACATGGATGTTTAAAGAAGCAAAATACAATGTTTTCTGAGAGTGAAAATACACAATCCTTACTACTTTATGAATTTGCTTCCATTTTTATGGATAACACCCCAAAGAAGACGGTTCAACTTTCTGAATTGAGTAACGAGGAGAGTGTTGAAGGAGCTGATGTGGCTATTCCATTGGCAGCGGTTAACGAGGTTAGTAATCGGTTTATTAATATATTATATGGGTATTTTATTGGTACACGACTCGCTTTTCCTATCGTTGAGAATTATGTTAAAAACACTTGGGCGAAGTATGGGCTTGAACGTGTTATGTTGCATAATGGTTTATTCTTTTTCCAATTCTCAACGAGGGAGGGTATGGAGACAAGTACTTGAAAACATGCCTTGGCGAATTCGTTTAGTTCCAATAACATTGAACACATGGACGCCCAATACTAGACTTAAGAAGGATGAAATAACTGCGGCACCTGTTTGGGTTAAACTCCATAATGTTCCTATTGTTGCATGTTCTGAGGTTGGTCTTAGTTTGATTACCACTAAGGTAGGATGACCCATAATGCTTGACGCTTATACAAGCACTATGTGCCTTAAATCATGGGGGCGTACTACATATGCACGGGCTCTTATTGAGGTGTCGTCTAAAAACGCTCTTGTGGACTCTCTAATCTTGGCTATCCTATTTCAAAATGGGTCGGGGCATTCTATGGAAACTATTGATATTGAATATGAGTGGCAACCCCCTCGTTGTGATACATGTAAAATCTTTGATCATATTGATGATCAATGTCCTAAGAAGGTTAAGGTTGATGTCCCGAATCAAGAATCGGATGATGGGTTTCTGGAAGTTACTCGTAAGTACGGGAAAGGAAAACAAAATGGTAAGCCTCAACACATTAATGGTGTCTGGTTGACTAAGCCTCAACCAAACTATTTTTATCGTGCTGTTAGCAAACCGGTAATTGTTAACGACGAGGCTTCTACATCGCAACCTAAAGGAAATAAGGAAGCATCTTCGCAACCTAAGTTTAATGTTAATGGTAAGGCCTCTACATCATAACCTAAAGAAAATAAGGAAGCAGCTTCGCAGTCTAATGCTTTTTCTGCTCTTGAGGAAGATAATGGAAATCCCATGGATGACTTGGTTGATGAAACACGAAATAAGGTGGAGGTTCCTCCCAAGAAGACTACTAGGAAGACTGGTGTTTGGTTGTGCAGGAAAGCGGATTCTCCTAAAAGAAACGTAGTTTTCTCTTCTGAAACGAAGGTTCACTACTTTGATAGAGATGATATGGAGTTTGATGACATGGGTCAGGCGACCGAGGGATGGGAGCATGAGAATGCCTTCAGCGATAATGGTTGATGGGTTTCTTATGGTTATTAACTTGTCTTGTGAGTCAATTTATTTTGCTTCATATGTTGTGTCGTATTTGCATAGAGGTAGTTATTTCTTGAGATTATCATGTCAATCTTATGTTGTTTGGTTTAAGCACCAATGGTGCGTTCATGTTCTGCCTGGTAACGGGTTGTGATGTAAGACCTCACCTACATCCTTTGTACTTCAACTTTTTTTTGGTGTAATATATTTTACAGGGGAATCCCTTTACCCATAATCCTTACTACTTGCATTCCTTCTAAGAAATATTTTAACCAACAAAGTTTATAAACAAAGAAGCATTCAAAAGACAACCTTCCACTAAACTATCCAACTTCACTTGGACTTCATTTTCTAAAAGTTGCAAAAACAAGTAAACACTAATCAAATCATGCTTCAAAGTACAAAAGAGCTCTTAAACCAAACCATGACTATAAAATAGAAAAGCTTACTTGGGCCTCCTCTTTCTGCTACAAGATCCCACATTTGCAGCCTTGGCGGTGTTTCTTTTCTTCTTAGTGGAGAAGAAAAGTGGGCTCAAAGCCTCAATGCCTCTTAATTGGGAGAGGCATTAAAGCTTCTCTCTCTCTCTCTTTCTCCTTTAAGAGACTAATTAAGAGGCTCATGTGTTACCACTTAATTTGGTAAACAACCCCCTTAGTAGCTCTTTGGAATGGGAACTGTTCAATTGGTACATCAGGAGCTCTAAGAAAGAGTACACACCCTGTCATGGCAATTTTCCTCTACCTCATAGGATTGAAGGTTTTGAAGTTGAAGTTGAAGCTTTTGACTTTGAAGCACTTAGAAGTTGAAGCTTTTGATTTTGAAGCTGAAGCTTTTGACTTTGACAACCAAGAAAGTTCTTCTTCACTGGATGAATCAATATAAATATCACTATCTACATCATCATCATCACTGGATGAATCAATGTCTAAGAAAGGGATATCACCCATTTTCATAATTTCTTCCTCGCTTGAAAGTTCTTCATCACTTGAAACTTCATCATCACTTGATGATATTATAATTACTTCTACAAAACATAACAATGCAACATAACATACCAAATACACAACAAAATATAACAATGCAACATAAGACTAATTCAAACTATGCTAGCAGTCTAAGTAAACACTAGAACTCATAGAGACACCTACATAGAACTCCTAAGCAACTAGAGTACTCTTAAAACTACTTTATTGCAGCTCCATCCTCACAACCAAACAATCAACATAAGCTATATAAAAAACTACATTACAAACTACTCACTAACCTTTGGCAAACACTGCTTGTTTCGCGGTCTCTTCTTGTTTGGCAACCTCTGTTTCTTTAGCAACCTTTGGTTCTTTGCCAACTTTTGGTTCTTTGTAAAATGTGTTATATATGTCATCGAGTATGTATCAGACCATGAATCATCTTCCTTCCAATTCGTCTTCTCATATTTAGGCATAACATAGTCCATTATTTCGTTAGTAATTACAACTTTGTCCCAATCAATATCCAAGATTTTCTTATTTTCCTATCTAACAAACAACAAATTAGGGCAAAACATAAATTAGGGCAAACAGAAATTAAGGCAATAACACAAACATGAGTTGTAATACACACATTCAAAAAGAGGATAGATACTCATTTTAATTGAAGGCTATGGCCACACCTGCGTGTTCGAGAGAGGATAGAAGAATGAACGTCTGTGGCGTTATACTTGTGCTAGTTTTTGTGATAATCAAAGACATAAAGGCACGAGTTATAACCTAAATAAAATGTTGCAAATTTCGTCCCTAGTGTTTTACTTCAACGAATGGACAAAAACACCCCTCAAGTAACGGTGCAATTGGACGGCAATAAGGTCAAAGGACCGGTCAACCCAATTTACAACCACATGGACTACTCGTGTAATTAAATGCGTTTTAGGACCAAAGGTATAATTGTGTGTCAACCACATGGACAATTTACGTAATTAACTCTTAAATGAATGAGCAGAATCCAATACTTGAACAAGCTTCTGTAAAAGATGATTTCCAGACTATAGATTCCATAAGATTTGATCAAGGGCATTTATCTGAAAGTTATTACGCAATTTGAATACACAGACACAAATCGATTGGTAATAAGACCCAGAATCGGAACAATTAGATCTAGAATACCCAAATCAGAATTGACCGTAATGTGTAGATCTCAATCCAGCCTTAGATTACATAATTATTCATGTAGCCCGTAATCAACCCAAAAGAAAATCTTCCATGATTTAAAGACTAAAAAGGAAAACTTTGATGATAAGGACTAACAATATCAGTTTACAAATGGCGGTAAGCACAATTATTGAGGAGTACTTGGCATTTCAGCGCACCTCAAGCAGTTGCAATCTTTCTGAACCAGGCTTGATTTGCCTTATTCCTTCAACCACTTTGAGAGTTTGTACAATGGCCGTCTTTGTTCTCCTTGAACTAAAAAGACTTTGAGGCTTATATCTTATCAAAACAATGTCCATTGCAGCTTGCAAGACATGTACATGATCTTGTGGCACCAAGAACTTCCATTAATATTTGGTGTCCTGCACATTCTAATATCATACTTCTTAGTAGCTCTTTACCTGTTGAAATATTTCAAGTTAAATTTTGGGAGCCTTGCTATAAAAAGGATGTCTAGTTAAAAAGATTTATAAATTATAAGAGAACAAGTAAAACAGATTATGACGTAACGAATTCTTCTGCATGATTAATATCTTGGAAAAGTATTTAGTTCTAAAACAAAGTTAAATTTTGGAGGATGATATGCACCTGCAAGAAGTTGCACTTAAACGAATGTTAGGTGTCCTGCTCCAGCAGCTTGTATGAGTCATGTCTCGTAAAATCATCCTCTATAAGGATGAGGGTAAAATGGTCAATTCACCGGACGGCATCAAAACCATTGCATCATCCCCCATCAAAACCAGCAAGCAATCTTGCAACTTTATTCGCCTTCTTTAGCTCCCCTTTTGAACAAAGTGATGCAAGTAGGCCATAATAAGCCTCAAAATTATCATCATCCTTATTTGAAATCAAAGGCTCAGATTCAACAACACGATACTTCCCCTCGACCACTTTTTTGCCAACAGGGAAAAAC
>BQNB010083193.1:0-24292 GCA_026074375.1 Tanacetum coccineum
GGTATAAATATGCTAGTAATGTTATCAATCCAGAGTCAAATTGCTTATATGTGATCAGTAAAATGTTATTTCAAAAGATTTTTTTTATCTTAATTTTTTTACTTTAACTTTTCCAGTTTATCTCCCCCTCATACTTAATATGAGCATTGTCCTCAATGTGAAAATATTATAGAGAAAGATAAAATGGGAAAGTGAAATAATACTTCTCAAATGTGATTGATATTCCGAATCTTTGGTTCACGTCATTTCGTCTTGCGTCCTTCTCTTTTTCTTTTCCTGTTAAAAATATAAACATTGCATAGCACACAAATAATAATAATAATAGTAATATTCCTAATTAATTATTAATAGAAAGTACGATAACATTGTTTTAATGCCAACAGAGGCATTTTACACACCATAATAATAATAATAATAATAATTTTTTTAAGGAAATTGTTTTTTAAAACACACGTGACCCAAAACATGTGGTCACACAACCAACTTGTGTCGTCTCGACACTTCTCATCATCATTCTGCTGCTGCTGCTGATTCTGTGGTGGATACTGTGGTGGCGGAGGGTACTGCTGATAATACTAGTCATTTGGCGGCTGAGCATAACCAGGTGGGTTGTAGGCTCGTTGTAGTGGAACACTATAAACCCCAGCCATATGCTCAAACACTCCCTGGTACATGTCTCAGTGATATGACTGCCTATACTTCATCCGCTATATTGCCTCTTGGCGTATCTCCATCCTATCGTATAAGTCCTGCATAGATGCTCTCGGAGGTCTAGAAATACCAACTCTAGGTACTCCGGGCTGTGGATCCTCAGGAATAAGTTTACCCTCAGAGTCGATCAAATCTCTAAGTGTAATCGTATCCAAATCTCTACAATAAATCGGAGCACTCAAACTCCTTACCACATCCTCTGTCACCACCCTGCACTTCCTAGCAATCTTCGAGATAAATTGTCCACAGAAAATTTAACTTTCCTTTTGAGTGCCAACTCCTTTCCTCTTCATCCATCTCGCAATCAACTAGGCCACATTCGCATACCTATTTTGGTGTCTAGCATCAAACATACTCAAGAGCCATAAATCATTTTTCTGAATCTTATCAAACCCTGTCGTCCTCTGACACAAACCATAAGTGATCATCTTGTGAATCACCCTCAAAATTGGGCTCTTGATAGTAGAAGTGTGACTCCTAGATAAACTAAGGTTTTTCTCTCGACTAATGCTTAACCAATAATCCAGCGTTAAAATGCTCATCACTACGCAAACCTCCTTCAAAGTAAACATTAAAACCTTCCTCCTTAAGCTCAATCGTCTGATATAGTCCCAACCTTCTAGCAAATTCCAACAAGGTCAAACTTTGAGCACGTCCACCAAGTCTAAACTTGATGATCTTCTTGGTTTGTAATTCATCGTCAACACAAACTTCATCAAATTCATAAGTCGAATAAAACTCGTGGAAAAGCTCTGCATAAATTGGTTCATTGATATTAAAAGCTCTAATCCAAGCCACCGAAGTAAATATCTCTTCATCCGATCCAGCTTAACGTAACCTAATTCTCAACATTTCATCAATTTCTCCATCACAACCCATTATGTTCAGTAAATCCCAGTTCACGACACACGACGAGGAAATATGTCTAGGAAGCAACTGGGTCAATCTAGTGTTGTACCTAGACTTTGCATCTCTGTTACATCCTTCCTATAGCAAGAACTCATGGTAGCAATACCTCTTCTACGGTTTCATTTTGTCTAGAGCATTTGGATCGTGATGATCCGGCCTCATCATCGGGTGTTCCCATAGTCTACACATAAAAAACAATCAATAATAAAGTGTATAGTTATGTTAGAAATGATTTGGTATAATTGGTCATGGTTTTGATGGTTTTTAAATCATTATGTGACTTTCTGATGTAAAATGTGCGACGTACTTCCCTGAAGTGCGACGTACATTCTAGAAAATGGGCAAAGTGCGGCGGTTTTGGGACAAAACCGACGTACTTTCTGGGCTGGTGAAATTTTTTATGATCTTCAAACAATTTATTTTTAAATGTAAATTCATTCATAATATGAATAGTACTTTTTAGATTAATCAATATCAAGCATGCATGTATCAAACAACTCCTAAATATCCTAATTTAAAGGGTCAATTGTTCATACGAAACATGGATTTAATTCTCCCCAATCTAATTATTATAAACCCTAATGGACAAGAAATTTAAACAAATTGATAATAACAAGTTAAGGAGTGGTAATAACATACCCTAGGCATGATTAAATGGTTGATGGATTGATACTTGAAAACTTTTCCTTTTTTTTGTGAGAAACCTCTGGTGTCTAGCATCAAACATACTCAAGAGCCACAAATCATTCTTCTGAACCTTGTTCCATAGCCCATGTCCGTCCTCTCAACACCAAACCATAAGTTATCATATGTGAAATCACCTCAAAATTGGGTTCCTGATATAAAGTGTGACTCCTAGAAAAACAAGGTTTTCCTCTGACTAAAGCTAACCAATAATCCTAGCCTACAAAATGGTTCATCACTACCAAACTCCTTCAAAGCAAACATTAAAACCTTCTCATCAAGCCAACCCGCTGATATAGTCCCAACCTTTGAGCAAATTCTAACAAGGTTATCACTATGAGCACGCTCCACGCAAGTCTAAACTTGATGTGATATTCTTGTAATTGGCAATTCACATCATCACTAAACTCTTCAAATTCATAAGTCGAATAAAACTCGTGGCAAAGCTCTGCATAAATTAGCATATTAAAAGCTCTAATCCAAGCCACGAAAGTAAATATCTCTTTATTCGTTTCAGTTTCACACAACCTAATTCTCAACATGTCATTAATCTCTCCATCACGACCCATTTGGTTCAGTACATCCCAATTCACCACACACGGCGAGTAAATGTGTCTAGGAAGCAATTGGGCCAATTTAGTGCTGTACCTAGACTTTGCATCTCTGCTACATCCTTCCCATAGCAAGAATTCATGATGACCATTCTAAAGCAATACCTCTTCTACGATTTCATGTTGTCTAAAGCGTTTGGATCATGATGATCCAGCCTCACCATTGTGTGTTCCCATAGTCTACACATAAAAAACAACCAACAATAAAGTTATAGTAATGTTAGAAATGATTTGGTATTAATGGTCATGATTTTGATAGTTTTTAAAACATTATGTTACATTCTGGTGTAAAATATGCGACGCACTTCCCTGAAGTGCAGCGTACTTCCTAGGGAATGTCGAAAGTGCGGTGGTTTGGACAAAACCGGCCGCACATTCTGGGCTGGGTGTGTAATTTTTTTTATTGAGTTTTCCAAACAATTAATATTTAAATGTAATTCATAATCTGAACATTGTTTTTAGTATTAATCACTAATCAAACATGCATGATGTGAAACAACTCTTCTAAATATCACTAATTCTATGGCGGTCATTTGTATCATACCAAGCAAGGAATATAGTTTTCCGCACAATCTAATAATTATCACCCCACCAATGGACAATAAAATTTATAAAACAAATTTATAATAAATAGGTTAAGGAATGATATTAACAAACCCTAGGCATGATTAAAAGCTTGGTAGATTGATCTTTGAAAACTTTTTTTTTTTTTTTTGTGAGAACCCTGACGGTTTTGGTGAGGTTTTGGTGAGTATGTTTGTTTATATAATGATTTAGAATCATGTTTGGTAAGTTTTATCTATGAAAACCGCTCAAAAGTGCGGCGCACTTCCAAGAAGTGCGGCGTACTTTCCCTCTTTTTTTTAAATTTATATTATATATATATATATATATATATATATATATATTACACAAAACTTGTTTTCATAATTTAAACATAATTTTAACCCATCATATTGACTTAATATTAATATTCATCAGACTAATGTCCGTATATCAAATGTAATCCCTTATGGATTTATACAATTGATTTATTTAAGACTCAACAAAGAAAGAAAAAAGTTATAATAGGAGTACATAGGTTCCCTCCGTATATCAAATGTAATCCCTTATGATACTTTGACAACTTCCGGTCCGTTTTCTTTGTTGTAAACCCTTGCAAATAAATGTTTCCATACGGATCAGTTAACCTTATCTCGGTACGCCATTGTCTTGTTGCTTCTTCTTCTTTAGTATAACAACCTTTATAATCAGGTTTCCAGTTAACGTGCTTTAATGGTACTGGTAATGAGCCAAGGAAACTAACTGCCTTTTTCCAAACACTAATTTTCCGGAATGGGTTAGTTACTGTTTGTATAGCTAACGATCGCTCAGCTGGATCGTTACAGTTCAAGTATGGTGCAGGTTTTGTCCATATATCGGTGCTCCAAACTTATTTCTCTTGATCTGGTAATCTTCCTCGTCATCACTATCACTTTCTGCGTTTCTCATAACATCGAGAAAAGTCTCTTCGGAGTATTGACTATGCCGCTAATCGTATGCAGGACTCCCCGACCAACAACTATTGGTGAATCACGGTTGATTGGAATATCTAAGATTAGAAACATTGCAATTAAGGTAGTGGCCCCTACCTGACAAAGAACGTTTGTGAGTATCCCCATAGCTTCTGCCTGAGTGTGATTTATCATTGTAATTCCTCTATCAACCTTCTTCATTTCTTCTCTCCCTCGCTGTTCATAGATCTGGTAAGGCATGGTATTTATATCTGCCCAGTATCTGCTAACGCATTTTTGTTACTTGTCTTCCGATCTTATGGAATTATAAATGCTTCGGGTCGTCTTTTTCTTTAACGCCATAACACTTTTAATCGTTTTATTGCTTCCTCTTCTTCGTTTTACAATCTTTCCATCTAACTTTCCTTTCTTTCCAATAATTTCATCGAGAATTTTCTTGTATTTTTCATGATAAGCCATTGTCTCGATTATAGGCCTTTCTTCCTCTAATAAAGCAAACTTTCAGCTTATTTTGATTGCTAATGCTTCTTTAGCTGCTTCTTCTTGATAGAAAAAGTTAAGGTTTTCCATTGCCCGCTTCTTATTACGGCTACTCTTCCCCATTTTGCATACAAATGGCAAAAGTTCTTCTTCACATAACAGTGGTATATCATCTATGTTAAATTTAAGCAGATGGTCCCAATCATCATTGATCTTTTCTTCTTCTTTAGTTTCTTCCAAGAATGGATCAATATCAGGGTATATTGTGACACTTCCAGCCTCGAAATCAGTAATTGATTTGGTCATGCGTAGGAATGATCTTCCAAGAATTACTCCAGGTTCAACACCATCTTCTTCTGGGTTGATAATAAACTTCACAAAATAGATTTCACCTCTTAGTGCAACAATGAGTTCCTTCTTAACCACTTTCTTTCCTCTTTTAACTTCATGTTCTAAGCATAGTTTACTGCATATTCGTTTGAGATCATGTTCTCTTTTACTCCAAGATTAATCTCCCCATCATAAGCTTCTAGCCCATTGACAAAACAAGGAGTCACAAATCTATTGCTAACTTCTTCGATCTCCATCTGGTGAAAACCCATAGCCTTCGTTTAATTTTTCTTCTCCACTAGTTAGTGTGTTTCCTGAAATCTAGAGTGTTCCGTCTCCAAATCCTTCAACATTGTCACTCGTTACTAAAATGATGTTTGTTTAGGGAAGTAGGAAACAAATTGGATAAACGTGGTTTGGGTAATGGTTCAAGAATTAAAGTATAATCATGATTATAGAAAATTTGTTTGTTTACCAAAAATGATCGTCTTATTTATTATAATTCTAAAAATCTTCGGCCTTCACGTTTGATTACAAAAATGCTTTAAGTTCGATTCATGTTTGGAAAAGTAGAGATATGAACTTTCTTAACCAAGTTTGTTAGACATGAGGATAAGCGTTAAACCTTTTTATCCTCGGTTAATGATCATTTTATTAGCCCCATCTTCACAGGCTAATATCTAGTTGTCAAGAGGACAAACAACTTGGATCAAACATATAAACCTAAGTCTTTGAACCTATATCGGGATAATTGTGATGATCCAAATGATATTAAAATTTCCGAGTATAAAAAACATCATGTTCATATTAATAATTTCCAAAATTCATTGGTTTATCCAAGTTAGATCTATAATTCCCTCATGATCCCTAAACAAACATGTTAAACTACTCTATATTCATAGATTCAAAGCACATAATAAGCATGTTAGATTCAGAAAACATAACATTCAAAGAGAGAAACATGTTTATACCGATTCCAATAGCAAATTATATTGATTCTCAAGAGTTTTCCTTTGAACAATGATTGTAACAACCCAGAAATTCAACTCCAAACTATAAACAACTCTGTCACAGCCCCTTAGATGATTACAACCGAAGATTGAACAAGGGGATTCTTCACCAATTCCAACAAAATAATATTTAACTCTAAGATAAGATGATTTGAGAGTGAGAAGTAATGAAAAAGGATGCTTTAAGCCCTGAAATTCATGCTCAATTTATACGCAATCTTGAGGTAACAGTTGGGAGAAGTGGCAAGCCAAAGGGTGCATCAATAATGGCAATCATTATGATTTTTTAGTAACTAAAGGTAAAGTGGGTCGCACTTGGTGTATAATTAAATTGCATTTACTTCGCTATGAATACGCGACAATAATAATTGTACGCCGCACTTTTGCTTCGTTCATTAACTCTTCCTTAGACTCTCTTCTAGATCCTTCTCATAACGACCGTTAGTGCATTTAACGAGATTTTCTCTGCACGTTTAGTCCTTTTCTTCATTCTTGGTCCTGAAATGAATATTGCACAACAAACAACCAATCTTTGAAATATTTCATGCGTTAACATATATATTTCATGTATTTTAGAGGGATATTTTATGCATATTTAGAGCGTTATCAAATCCCCCCATACTTAGCTTATTGCTTGCCTATGTAATCCAAGCCAAAGGTATTTGTTTTGTAACAAAAAAAATTAATGATCACAAGCATAGATAACGCGACAAAGCAACTTACGAATTTTTATAGATAGGATTCTTTTCATACTCGCTCAATTTTGTAAAATGGATAGTAAACGGAAGTCACTCATACGCGCAGTCATGGGATGTTAAAATTACCATAGGCTTGTACAGGAAACTAAACTTCACCAACATGGCGTAAGCATCAAACATAAACATCAAAAGAGGCAATTTATTTAGTGTTATTATTTATTATTTGTTGAAAAAGGTTTGTAATAAAATCATAATCCACCTTATCCGTAATGTAACCAACTATTCCATCACATCATCCTCTTTTTCTCTTCTTTTTTTTCTGATGGCTTTATTTTTGCCTTATTTCACTTTATCTTGGGGGAAACTTGTTTTCTTCCATTTTAGGATAGCACACTACTTCAACGAACTTAGAAGTTTGCAACCTTCGCATTTCATTTAAACAACAATATCAGCATTTACGTTCTTCAATTCGTACGGATAAAATTTCAGATAATTTTATTAGAAATCTTTTTGAACAAAATTATTGTTTACTTATATTTATATTTTTATCACCTCTTAATCAGTAAAATGTTTATAACACGCGAACGTGTTCCTACTGCGGTCTCATAAAGATTTCAAGCACAAGTTCTAGAATTAACAAATCACCGGCACACTCATATAATTTTAAATCGATACCAATGCTCCAGAAAAGGAGACAAAACTACATATACACAGCCGTAACGACGGATGAGATATTTACAATTGCTCACTCCTTAACTCGAGAAAGCTAAAGATAAAATCATCTTAGGTATCAAAGATAGATACCTGAATTCTTAAAATCTAATACTCACAAATTTTTTTCTGGGTGGTATAAATATGCTAGTAATGTTATCAATCCAGAGTCAGATTGCTTATATGTGATCAATAAAATTTTATTTTTTCAAAAGATTTTCTTTTAACTTTTTTTTATTTTATAAATTTAACTTTTCTAGTTTATCTCCCCCTCCATACTTAATATAAGCATTGTCCTCAATGTGAAAATATTATAGAGAAAGATAAAATGGGAAAGTGAAATAATACTTTTCAATTGTGATTGATATTCTGAATCTTTGGTTCACGTCATTTCGTCTTGCGTCCTTCTCTTTTTCTTTTTCCTGTTACAAATATAAACATTGCATAGCACACAAATATATTAATAATAATTATTCCTAATTAATTATTAATAAGAAAGTACGATAATATCGTTTTAATGCCAACATATGCATTTTCACACACATAATATTAATAATAATGTTTTAGAGAGTGTTTTTAAAACACACGTGACCCAAAACATGCGGTCACATAACCAACTTGTGTCGTCTCGACACTACTCATCATCATCCTGCTACTGCTACTGATACTGTGGTGGCGGAGGTGGGTACTGCTGATAATACTGGTCTGATGTGTTGTAGTGTAGGGTTGGTTTTTATATAATTCAAGTTTTAAATTTATATTTTCCCGACTCAACCAAAAACAACACTTTAACGGGCAGTATACCCGATCGGTAATAGTCTCGTGGTAAGTAGGGTGTCGATCACTGAGAGCGAGGTTAAATCTATCAATTTAATTAATATCTTGGTTATCTAATCTATGTTAATTATATTCTAATCCTATGTTAAACCTATGTCAGTCTAAATCCTAATTCTAATAGAAAAGGGGGGTTTTCAGCCTGAGAGACTGGCACGGTTTGGTTGGTGACTACAATCAATTTAAGAAACTGTTACCCACGCAAGCTAATTAACAAAAGATTAAAAGAGGTATTAACCTTATATAAGAAAACTGTATTAACCATTATTAATCCGATTAGAATGTTGGTTTGTTTATTTAGTGCAATGATTTCTTCTCTCGATGTGGCATATCATTCTTAAGACTTAGGCGTTACATCATCCTAAGACCTAGACACATTTAGTTCTGTACAATTGATAGAATCCGGTAAAGCATCCTTATTTGATGATTATAATCTATCTTAGGGATTAAAGCAATGGTGATCTTGTTAAACCTAGATCCATAGTGACTTACCCACTTTCCGATTAATGGTAATCTATTAACTAGTTGTTCAATTGTCTATCTATCCCAATAGATTCAGAATGTTATTGTTGAATTATCTAGGTCACCTGCTAGTGCAACCCGATCATTAAACCATTGGCAATATCAATTAACTAGATTAAGCCGAAGCGTATACTAGACACAGATTAGAAGGGACAATATTTGTGTAACTAGTACTCTAGGTGTTAAATTACTATATGGAGAAGCTTTCAACGGACTTCTAGATCCGCTTGGGCACTTTGCTAGATTCAGGTGAATGTAGGTCGATACAAAAGCGCGTAAACAAGTATAAAATTGAAAAACATTAACAAGCATACAACAATAAATCAAGAAATCGATATAAACAAAATACCAAATATTCAGATCTTCATAATAATGGCTAATAAGAGGTATTAGAATTCAAACGTTATAACAAATACAAGAGTAATAATTTAGCCAAGGTAAACTAACCGAGTTAACGAATGATACCAAAAACTGAACGATTACTAAAGTATATGGAATTACACGATGTCTCCTATGGAATTGAATACGTTGCTCGACCTCTTCTGCTCTTTTTCTCTTCTGAAAATCGACTTTTGTGGTTTAGGTATCGAGAATATGATTTAGCACACTTAAAACTCGTTTTTGAGTTTTCTATTTATAATGTCTGGAAGTCGGTTCAATACGGCGTATCCAATGGGTTGGATACGGCGTATTGGGGATTTCTTGGAGTAGGGACCACGTTTGATATCTTCCAGAATATTCACATACTATATCTTCAATACGGCGTATTGAGTCTCTCTGGATACGGCGTATTGCTCTTTAATCTTTTGTGGTCTTTGGTAGTTGCAGCACGGATACACCGTACTTTCTTGATGGATATGGAGTATTGGTTCTTCTGAATTTAATCTTCAAAATATATTCATTTAAGCTCCAAAATGCGCGCCTTTTGCTATGTTTCACCAATTACTCCATAATTACTGCAATTCTCAAATATAAACGATTAAGTAACAATTCTTTGCAATAACTATACAAAATAGGTTAATATCGTGGGATAAACAATGCTATAAAATAGACGTTATTTGATGTCATCAGATATCCCCTCTGAATCCCTAACTTGTCCTCAAGTAGCCTTAGAAGTTTACAAACATGTATCCTAAGGATATTAAGCATTATGGATCTATTACAAGTACACAACAAACACCTCACGAAATAGGAAGATAAAACGGCTCTCAAATATCACTCAACTATCTATGTGGTAACATGTAACTACTTCGCTCAATGCTCGATCGTGACGAGTATTCTTATATAAGTTGCAAGGATACACATCTTCACACTAAACAAGGGGTAACAAGTTTTTAGGTAAATATGGGTTTTTGTTTGGAAAGCGTTCGGTTTGATCTCATTCTACCAATCTTTCACCAGAAAGTACCACTCAACAAGGCAGCTAAAGCACACATACACACCCAGAACGCCAGGATAGACATGAGTGTTCGATCACATCCCCATTTGAATTTAACCAACGGTTAGGATGAAGAATGATATAGGGTAGGAACCTTCTAACTTTCAACAAAGTCATAAACCAACAAAGTACAAGACATGCATACATGGCCGATTACGCCGGAATAGACATGCATGTTTGTATGGCTCCTCATTCGCGTAAAACTAGAGGTTAATCATTAGGTGAGAGGGAAGTAAATTATTGTTAAATAAAAATCAAGAAACAAATATATTAAGGCTTAAAGTACAAGTTGCTAGACACTTATTTTCTCGACCGTTATTATGACAAAGACACAACTATTAACAATTTCTTGATCATAGATCAAAAACAACAATCTAAGTTGGCTTTCCCATAAACATGTCACTCCCCATTCATCAGGAAATTTTACATACTCGACTAGGTAAGTGGCGATATCTTCCACTTTGTACAATACTCTACATTGTTGATTTTTGTCGACGTATCAACGAATAATCGATCCTTCGTATAATTCCTTTGGTAATTCTCTTTCGTAAAACGATTATCTTCAAACTTTCTTTCCCTCTTTTTTCTCTCTTTTTTTCTCCTTTTTTTAAATTTCCAACAACTAAATTTCAAATCTCGGTGTAGTTTCACCATCTTCACGATCATAATAATTTCCGATGTAATTCCTTGGGTTATTTATTGTTCTTTTGGATTTCACCATTAATGTGATGTAGTAAAATCACATCAGCTTTGATCTTAATATACATTCCATTTGCAATGTGCAATTTTCCAACCGCACCAAAGATAGAAAAATGTCACAAGAACTGGAAATACATAATTTAACTTTAAACAAACTAGCAACTGTAATTAAACTTAATCTAAACAGGGTAGGTTAAGGTGTAGGTGTAACGGAAAAATAATTGGTGTAAATTCCTAAGTATTGGCTTGGGGAGTTGTTCTAGTGGATCATCATCTAAGATGAGAGTGGAAGGGTTTAAACTGATGGTTAAACTCAACCGGTGTAGTTGGTAATAAACAAATGTATAGGCGATTTGGGTTGGTAATCCTAAGATTTACCATTTAAACCTAGTTACTCAATTACAATCCATAATACTCATTATTGTGGTCTCGAATAGATATACCAAGCCAAGTTCTAAAGTCTACAACATCACCGGCACACTCATATTTTGTGGAATTTGGGTAAACATTTGGAAACAGAAAGGTTAAATCCTCACAATATCTATCAAGGGTTATTGTGTGCGGGTTATGTAACATGTAATTTCACAAAAGTATGCTTGAAAAAAATAATTTGAGCATAATTTAAGCCTTTTATTATGAAAATTTAGGACAAGTAAACATTCTAATTCCACCCCCCCCCCCACTTGAATTATACAACGTCCTCGTTGTATATGTAAAACATTAAATACGGGAATTTAAAAAGAATTAGAATGAGAAACTCCCCTGATATTTGCTCGGTAGATTCTCCAATTTGCGTTTATGAGCAAGATCGTGTGTTGAACAGCCGTCTTGAGGTTTCAAGACTCCAACACTTTAAGATTTCCAGATTTGTAAATTCTTCACCAATATTCATTGATATTTCCTTCACGAGGTCATGCGTAAAATATAGGAAAAACAGGTGCATTCCTATCTTGGTATCTTCGGATAATTTAAACTAAACTAAAACAAACTAAATACGGGTCAGGTGTGGATACGGGTATCAAAGTAGATGAATACGGCGTATTCGCAAAAACTGACGATATATTGTTTTTTTAATGCATAAAAAATTAAAGATGATAAACGTCCAGACATTCAATAGCCATTGGAATGGGCGGATACGCCGTATTGAAGTCTGGGAAGACAGACTCGATAACAATATTAAATAACATTCCGGGTTGTCTCCCGAGAAGAAAAAATAAAAAAAAAAAAACACTTTTGTTTACAGCGAAGTCTTTAAGTTAGACTTTCTTCAGCTTCTCTTTTTTTCTCACGTTGATTCTAGTCTCCTTCTATCCTTGTCCATTAATCCGGATGAATTTCTTGGTAACAGCTGCATGCATCTCTTCTCGTCATAATAAGATCATCGTATTCGTCTCCTTTTACAGCAACATACTCTTCATCATCATGACACGTATATTTAATCATCTTATATTTCCTTATGTTGCATACCGGTGGCTCATGAATTTCACATAATTCTTTATTCCCATTATCTTCATGATTAATTTCATAAGCATCATCATAGTTTGTATATATGTTCCATTTTCTCTTGAGCTCGCAGCATGACTCATCATTGTTGATAACTCCATCCATGATAGCTTTGTTTCTTAAAGCTTCTTCTTTAAGTTCACAATCATCTAAAGCTTTGTACCACTCGTAATCCTGATAATGGAGTTGGTTTTCAATAATGTAAGTTCCAGGTAAATTTCCTCCATTACAGTAACCATCTTCTTTCCAGCTACACGTTGGCCATTCTGAACACCCAGTTTTATAGTTGAAAGGCTCGCAAGTATGTTTGACTGGTTTCGGCTCTGTCCAAACTCCAGTGTCAGTCCATGGTTTCTCATCAACCCATGGTACATCCTTATTCCATTCGTAGATCCAGTCATTTTTGTAGTCATCATAGGTCTTAAACCCCATAATATCCTTTGTAAGTAGGTCCGGATCTACCTTGAGAAGATAATTAAATTCGTTGAATGCTGAACAGATAGGTGTCTCATAGTCAAATATATTAGTGTCGATTCTAAACACTTCAGCAATTTCATCTTCATCATCGGAAGATTCCTCATCAGTAAGCTCAACTTCATCATCTCCTCTGATCCAATAAATCCATAATGCTTTCATAGTATATTGATCCATCATCTTGTAGTTGAAAATTTTTGATCTTAACCATTCAATAAATGCAACATCAGACGGATCATACCCCATATCATCATCAATTTCATCCTCCAAATCATCATCCATTACAGAGTTACATGGGATGTTAGCAACTTCAACTTTATATGTGAATAAATCATTATCCATCCCGCTTAATCGGCTGACTTCCATGTTGAAAATTTCAAGTGATGTGTTGCAAGTGAGCGAAACATCTTCGACCTTTACGTCCTTAATTTTCTCGAACTCTCCTTTGATAACCTTAGTCATTCTTACTGAAAAATATCCAGAAAATTATCAGTAGAACCAGCGGAGAAAGGTATATAAAAAAATTTGGGCTTAAAATTCGAGAATGGAAAAGAATTTTATCAGAAGATCGATACGCCGTATCCAATGGAAGTGGATACGCCGTATTAATCTGTTGGGATGAATACGATGTATTGGACAGAGAACTGGATACGCCGTATTCAGTGGGATTGGATACGCCGTATTCAACTGTCGACCAGAACAGTGTATTCAAGAAAAACAATTAAATACGCAAACAATTAAACACACAAATATACAAGCAAACAATTAAAGACAAATATACAGAATATACAAAAATATACACTAATCTAAATTACACTAATCCTAAGGGTTAGATCTAATCTAATGTTAAAAACCAAAATATCAAAATAAAAATCAAGATTAATTTTCACTCCTCGGCAACGGCGCCAAAAACTTGATGTGTTGTAGTGTAGGGTTGTTTTTTTATATGATTCAAGTTTTAAATTTATATTTTGCCGACTCAACCAAAAACAACACTTTAACGGGCAGTGTACCCGATCGGTAGTAGTTTCGTGGTAAGTAGGGTGTCGATCACTGAGAGCGAGGTTAAATCTATCAATTTAATTAATATCTTGGTTATCTAATCTATGTTAATTCTATTCTAATCCTATGTTAAACCTATGTCAGTCTAAATCCTAATTCTAATGGAAAAGGGGGTTTTCAGCCTGAGAGACTGGCACGGTTTGGTTGGTGACTACAATCAATTCAAGAAACTGTTACCCACGCAAGCTAATTAACAAAAGATAAAGATGCGGTCTGAACCTTATATTAGAAAAAATCTGTATCTAACCTTTTTTAATCGATTTAAAAATGTTGTTTGTTTATTGAGTGCATGTTTTCTTCTCTCGAGGTGGCATATCATTCTTTAGACTTAGGCGTTACATCATCTAGACTAGGAAACGTGAATTGCTGTCTACAATTTAAGCATCGTGTAATGCATCTTATTTGCGGTTTATTATCTTATCTTAGGGATTTAAAACAATGGTGATCATGTTAAACCCTAGCTCATAGAGTCTTTACCTACTTACGGCTTAATGACAATTTATACACTAGTAGTCCACTTGTCCAACTATCTAATGGAATCAGATCGTTATTTGTTGAATTATCTAGGTCACATGTAGTCAACACGTTAAAATAAAACCATTGGTCAATATCCAATTAAACTAGTTAATGCCCGAAGCGTTAACTATGACACAGATTAGGAGGACATATTTGTGTAACTTAATTATTCTTAGGTGTATAAATTACTATATGGAGAGCTATCCCGGACTCTAGATCCGCTTGGTCCACTTAGCTAGATCCAGTTGAATGATAGGTCGCATACAAAAGCGCGTAAACAAGTATAAATTGATAAACATAAACAAGCATACAACGATAAATCAAGAAATCGATATAAAACAAATAACAACAACATTCAGATCTTATCTATAATGGCTAATACCAAAGGTATTAGCCTTCAAAGTATAATAAATTACAAGTGTAATATTTAGCCAAGGTAAACTAACCGAGTTAACGAATGGATACAAAAATGAACGATTACAAAGTTTACAGGAATTACACGATGTGTCTATGGAATTGATTGTTGCTAGACCTATTTGATCTTTTTCTTTATGAAAATCAACTTTTGTGGTTTAGGTATCGAGAATATGATTTAGCACACTTAAAACTCGTTTGTGAGTTTTCTATTTATAAGGTCTAGAAGTCGGTTCTATACTGGCGTTTCCTATGGGTTGGATATGCGTATTGGGGATTTTTAGAGTTAGGGACCACCGGTTTGATATCTTCCTGAATATTCTACATACTATATCTTCGAATTTAATTTTTTTATTTTTTTTATTTTTTTTTTTTTTTTTTATTTAAATTTTTTTAATTTTTTTTTTTTTTTTTTTTTAATTTTTTTATATTTATTTATAAAAGGACGTATTGAGTCTTCTGGATACGGCGTATTGTCTTTAATCTTTTGTGGTCTTTGGTGAGTGCAGGCACGGATACGTCGTATCTTCTTGATGGATATGGCGTATTGGTCTTTAGAATAGTAATCTTTTTATTATTATCTTAGTTAAGCTCCAGAATGCGCGACTTTGTCATTTGTTTCACCAAGTACTCTATAATTACTGCAATTCTCAAATATAAACGATTAAGTAACATTTCTTTGCAATAACTATACAAAATGGGTTAATATCGTAGGATAAACGATGCTATAAAATAGACGTTATTTGATGTCATCAAGGTCATACTACGGCTGGCATATTCCAGGTGGTTGGAAGCCCCTACAGTGGGAACATGTTAAAACCCCAACCATATGCTCAAACACTCCCTGGTACCTGTCCTAGTGATATGACTGCCTATACTCCATCCTCTCTACTGCCTCTTAGCGTATCTCCATCCTACCCATCCTATCATACAAATCCTGCATAGATGCTCTCGGGGGTCTAGGAATACCAACTCTTGGTACACTCGACTGTGGATACTCGGCGAATTAGTTTACCGTCAGAGGTCGATTAAATCTTAAGTGTAGTCGTATACAAATCTCTATAATAAATCGGAGCACTCAAACTCCTTACCACATCCTCTGTCAACACCCTGCATTTCCTAGCAATCTTCGAGATAAACTGTCCACAGCAAATTTGACTTTCCTTTTGAGTGCCAGCTCTTTTCCTCGTCATCCATCTCGCAATCAACCAAGCCACATTCGCATACCCATTTTGGTGTTTAGCATCAAACATACTTATGAGCCATAAATCATTTTTCTAAACCTTATCATACCTAGTAGTCCTCTGACACAAACCATAAGTAATCATCTTGTGAATCACCCTCAAAATTGGTTTCTTAATAGTAGAAGTGTGACTCCTAGATAAACCAAGGTTTTCCTCTTGACTAATGCTTAACCAATAATCATGAGCATTAAAATGCTCATCACTATGCAAACCACCTTCAAAGTAAACATTAAAACCTTCCTCCTCAAGCTCAACGCTTGATTTCGTCCCAAACCTTCTGAGAAGACTTACATCAGGTCAAACTATGAGCACGTCCACCAAGTCTAAACTTGATGATCTTCTTGGTTTGCAATTCATCGTCAGCATAAACTTTGTCAAATTCATAAGTCGAATAAAACTCGTGGCAAAGCTCTGCATAAATTGTTTCATTGATATTTAATTGCTCTAATCATGCACTGAAGTAATATACTCTTCATCCCGATCACAGCTTCACGCAACCATATTCAAATGTCATCAATTTCTCCATCACAACCCATTTTGTTCAGCACATCATAGTTTACGACACAAGGCAAGTAAATGTGTCTAGGAAGCAATTGGGCCAATCTAGTGTTGTACCTAGACTTTGCATCTCTATTACATCCTTCCTATAGAAAGAACTCATGGTGAACTTGTGGAAGCAATACCTCTTCTACGGTTTCATGTTGTCTAGAGCGTTTGGATCTTGATGATCCGGCCTCATCATCGTTTGTTCTCATAGTCTACACATAAAAAAACAATCAACAATAAAGTGTATAGTTATGTTAGAAATGATTTGGTATAATTGGTCATGGTTTTGATGGTTTTTAAATCATTCTGTGACTTTTTGATGTAAAATGTGCGGCGTACTTCCCTGAAGTGCGACGTACATTCTGGAAAATAGGCAAAGTGCGGCGGTTTTTGGACAAAACTGGCGAACTTTCTGGGCTGATGAAAAATTTTATGATCTTCAAAACGAAATTTATTTTTAAATGTAAATTCATAATATGAACAGTGTTTTTAGAATTAATCAATATCAAGCATGCATGTATCAAACAACTCCTAAATATCCTAATTTAAAGGGTCAATTGTTCATACGAAACATGGATTTAATTCTCCCCAATCTAATTATTATAAACCCTAATGGACAAGAAATTTAAACAAATTGATAATAACAAGTTAAGGAGTGGTAATAACATACCCTAGGCATGATTAAAAGCTTGGTAGAATGATCTTTTTGAAATTTTCTTTGTTTTTGTGAGAACCACGGCGGTTTTGGTGAGTATGTTTGTTTATATAATGATTTAGAATCATGTTTGGTAAGTTTTATCTATGAAAACCGCTCAAAAGTGTGGCGCACTTCCAAGAAGTGCGGCGTACTTTCCCTCTTTTTTTTAAATTTATAATATATATATATATATATATATATATATATATATATTACACAAAACTTGTTTTCATAATTTAAACATAATTTCAACACATCATATTGACTTAATATTAATATTCATCAGACTAATATCCGTACATCAAATGTAATCCCTTATGGATTTATACAATTGAATTATTTAAGACTCAACAAAGAAAGAAAAAAGTTATAATAGGAGTACATAGGTTCCCTCCTTTATTCCATCTTGGTCCGACTCTTTACTCCACAAACCAATTGGGTGACATGATGTCACTCATCTTATGATACTTTGACAACTTTCGGTCCGTTTTCTTTGTTGTAAACTCTTGCAAATAAATGTTTCCATACGGATCAGTTAACCTTATGTCAGTACGCCATTGTCTTGTTGCTTCTTCTTCTTTAGTATAACAACCTTTATAATCAGGTTTCCAGTTAACGTGCTTTAATGGTACTGGTAATGAGCCAAGGAAACTAACTGCCTTTTTCCAAACACTAATTTTCCAGAATGGGTTAGTTACTGTTTGTATAGCTAATGATCGCTCAGCTGGATCGTTACAGTTCAAGTACGGTGCAGGCTTTGGTCCATATATCGGTGCTCCAAACTTATTTCTCTTAATCTGGTACTCTTCCTCGTCATCACTATCACTTTCTGGGTTTCTCATAACATCGGATCTTGCAGCACGGAAGGTTTGGTGACAAAATCCATCAAAAGTCGAGAAAAGTCTCTCCGGAGTATTGACTATGCCACCAATCGTAGGCAGGAATCCCCGACCAACTACTATTGGTGAATCACGGTCGATTGGAATATCTAAGATTAGAAACTTAGCAATTAAGGTAGTGACCCCTACCTGACAAAGAACGTTTGTGAGTATCCCCATAGCTTCTGCCTGAGTGTGATTTATCATTTTAATTCCTCTATCAAACTTCTTCATCTCTTCTCTCCCTAGCTGCTCATAAATCCGGTAAGGCATGGTATTTATATCTGACCCAGTATCTGCCAATGCATTTTGTTTAACCTGTCCCTCCAATCTTATGGGAAATATGAATGCTCTGAGGTCGTCTTTTTCTTTTAACGCCTCTCCTTTAATCTTTTTTACTGCTTCCTCTTCCTCTTTTACGATCTTTCCATCTAACTCCACCTTGTCTTTCCAAACATCATCGAGAATTTTCTTGTATTTGTCATGATAAGCCATTGTCTTGATTATAGGCCTTTCTTCCTCTAATAAAGCAAACTTTTGGCTCATTCTGATTGCTAATGCTTTTTTTGCTGCTTCTTCTTGAGTTAAATGACCACCAGCTGATGAAGATGTTCCTATATGTTGATAGAAAAAGTTAAGGTTTTCCATTGCCCGCTTTTTATTATGGCTACTCTTCCCAATTTTGCATACAAATGGTGGAAGTTCTTCTTCACCCAACAGCGGTACATCATCTAAGTTAAAATCAAGCAGATGGTCCTAATCATCCAAACTCTTTTCTTCTTCTTCAATATCTTTCAAAAATGGATCAATTTCAGGGTATATTGTGACAGTTCCAGCCCCGAAATCAGTAATTGCTTTGGTCATGTGTAGGAATGATCTTCCAAGAATTTCTCTAGGTTCAACATCATCTTCTTCTAGGTTGATAATGAACTTCACAAAATAGAATTTACCTCTTAGTACAACAATGAGTTCCTTCTTAACCACTTTGTTTCCTCTTTTTACCTCATGTTCTAAGCATAATTTTACTGCATATTCGTTTGAGATCATGTTCTCTTCTACTCCAAGATTAATCTCCCCGTCATAAGCTTCCAGCCTATTGACAAAACAAGGAGCCACGAATCTATCGCTAACTTCTTCGGTATCCATTTGGTGAAAAACCATAGCCTTCGTTTCCTTCTTTTCTCCACTGTTGGCAGTGTCCTGAAATTCTGAAGAGTTTCACTCTCTAGATCCTTCAACCTTGTCACTTGATATTACAACAACGCTTTCTCCTAAGCAAATTTTTCCAAGACTCGAATTGGGATCCATAACTTTTATAGAATAAGACAACATTAAAACAACCATTATTGGGTTTTATTAAAAATAAAAATCCCTTTTTTAAATTTCATTTAGGTCCGGTCTGTGGTCCGTCATTAGGGACCATTTTGGTCCTCGGTCCGGTCCGGTCCGGTCTTGGACATATGCTCACCCCTAATTTCAGCTAGGAAAGTGCGGCGCACTTCATAAAAAGTGCGGCGTACTTTTTGACTTTTAAGACTTTTAAAGTTTTTAATTTTAGCATTTTCATGTTTCATATTTTTATTATTTTTTAAATATATATTAGACATAGAAAGTATTAAGTTTTAAGCACATTGATCATTACATAAAATTCTTTAATTCTTTTGAAATTTTCATTTTTATATCTATAATGTAATAAGTCAAAGTAAAATAAGCATCACTTAGCAAATAAGAGACATACACAGGCATTTAGAAATTTAAGCAAGCAAGTTATCAAACAGTTTTTTTAATATTTCTCATTTTAATGTACGAATTATGATAATACAAGATTTTGACTATTATGAACACAAAGAATAAATTCCAGAATTTTCAAATGGTCAATTTACAGTTTATGGGTTTGAGGTTTTTGGTTTTGATGTTCTTTTCCTTTTGAAAAACTATTTCTGTTTGTAAAAGGGGCGAGAAGTGCGGCGTACTTGTTAAAAGTACGGCGTACTTTTGTAATTGGCAGAGAAACCGACGCACAATGGTTATGTGTGCCGCACTTTCTGTAAAAAAATGGGTTCAGTTTGCCAGAAAACTTTACGGCGATTTTGAAAATTTTAGTTTGTAATATAATAAAGACTAATTCAAGAATGAAATCAATCCTCGGCAACGGCGCCAAAAACTTTGATGTGTTATAAAAGCTTTAAATTTATAATTCTAGTTTTATCTGATTTCCAACTAACACACGGATAAAGTAAAAACCTCCGTTTATAGTATAGGTTTAGGGTAAGACCAGGTCGTTCCACGGGATTGGTAATTCTTAAAAAGGGTCGATTATATTACAAAAAGGTATATCTATAGACTGTCGCGATCTAAAGATAATTGATAACACAAATTCAAGATAATAAAAAAATGTTTATTTGGGAGACAAGAGTAATGGAGGATAACTCGGGATGATGATAAGTTCATGAAATTTAGTATAATCAAAAGAATGAACGGGTAGTTTAATCAAGAGATTGTCTATTTAACATAACAAGAATCCTTTCGGCCTTTAATCTTAATTATGAAAAATGCTTTAAGATTAGTTCACGTTTGGAAATAACAAATATGAACTTTCTCAACCAAGTTCGTTAGACATGAGGTTGAGCATTAAACATTCATATATTTGGGATGATGATCATTTTATTAGCTAATCCTCACGAAGCTAATACCGAGTTGTCATAGACAAACAACTAGGAATCAAACACAAAGTCGGAGCCTTTCGACCTATTCCCGAACTAAGTGAGTGATCAAATGATGATCGATAATCCAAATATCTAAATATCAAGTTCATATTTATCACTTAACCAAATATCATTAGTCATCCCAAATTAATCCATGTTACTCCATAAATCCCAAATAAACATGAATAAACTACTCCATATTCATGGAGGTAAAACACATAATAAGCATGTTAGATTCAGAAAACATAACATTCAAGGAGAGAAACATGTTTATACCGATTCCAATAGCAAATTATATTGATTCTCAAGAGTTTTCCTTCGAACAATGATTCTAACAACCTGGAAATTCAACTCCAAACTATAACAACTCCTTAGCACAACCTTTTGAGATCAAATAGTATCCTCTTCTGATTATAACCTGGAATGTGATAAAGAATAAAGTGATTCTTCAACAATTCCACTAGAACTAATTCCTAACTATAAGATAAAGTGTAATGTGATTGAGAAGTGATGATTTTGATGATTTTAGATGCAAATTTCGTCCTCTATTTATAGTTGAAGGATGAGACTTCAGTTGTGGGAAGTGGCAAGCCAAAGGTTGCACAATAATTGTCTTCATAATGATTTTTGAGTAACTGTAGGTGAAGTGCGCCGCACTTGAGAAATTGTGCGCCGCACTTGGTGTATAATTAATTTGCATTTACTTCGCTATGAAGTACGCCGCACAAAAAGAATTGTGCGCCGTACTTTTTCCTCGTTCATTAACTCTTCTTTAGATTCTCTTCTAGATTCTTCTTCTTATAACGACCGTTAATACATTTAACGGAATTTCTTTGCACGTTTAGTCCTTTTCTTCATTCTTGGTCCTGAAAAGAATATTGCACAACAAACAACCAAACTTTGCAATATTTCATGCGTTAACATATATATTTCATGTATTTTCGAGGGATATTTTATGTATATTTGGAGCGTTATCACATATTATTAATGAAAATGAAGTTTTTGAAGGTTGGTGTCACTGAAGCTTATTTCTTTTTCTTATCCTTTAATCTTTCTTATCTTAGTTTTTTAGCTTATATCCAAATAAGCTTTTCTATAGCTTATTCTTGGATTATTAGGATTAGCTTATTTTCGGATAGCTTCCTTATAGCTTATTCGATTTAGCTTTTTTCATATATTTTTAGTTTTTAAGCTTTCGAATAAGCTTTATATAGCTTATTTTTGAGTAGTTTATTTAGCTTTTAGCTTTTTGATTTAGCTTTTTGGTCTATTGTTTTAGATCTAATCCTTAAATATACTCGATTCTCGTTCACTTTTTGAAGAGAACATCTTAGTTTTGGGTGGATTTAGATTTATTAATAATAGATTTATTGTTTTCATTTTCGATATAGTTTTTTAGCTTAAAGTTGTTAGCTTTTTTCAAGTAGCTTATTATTTTAGATCTAATCTTTAAATATACCCGATTCTCATTCACTTTTCAAAGAGAACACCTTAGTTTTGGGTGGATTTAGATCTAAAGTTTTCATTGTTTATCTAGTTTTTTATATTTATAGCTTATCCTTTTAGCTTGTTCATTTAGCTTTTTGGTCTATTATTTTAGATCTAATCCTTAAATATACCCGATTCTCGTTCACTTTTTGAAGAGAACACATTAGTTTTGGGTGGATTTAAATTTAATAATAATAGTTTTATTGTTTCATTTTTTTTTCCGATATAGTTCTTAATAGATTATAGTTGTTAGTTTCATCTATAGCTTATAATTGTTATATTGTTCATTTTAACCTTGATTTTGTTTGATGAAAACATTCCAACATCTAAGGCGTGGAGCTTAAGGTTTTATAAGCTAGTTTAATTTCTAAGTTTAAAGCTTTTATAGATTTTACAAAGCTTTTTAGTATTAAGTTAACAACTTTATTAACTAATAAGTTAAATAAAATCTAATAAAAAATTAAACTTAGTATTTTATTTAGTTTATAAGATCGGGTGGTTTAATTCGTCTCATTTCGTCACACGGGTTCTACTTTCCTTCCTTTTTCAATACATATTAGTTTTAGTTTATTAATTAGAAAAAAATATGATTGTTGATTTCATTGTTGCTATGATTAGTGAGTAGTTATTATATGCTTGTTAAGTAAGTAGTGACTAGTGAATTAAGTGAGAAATTAAAAGAGATTGTTGATTAATAATTTTTGGATTATTTAGATTTCTTGTTTGGTTATTTTGACGGGCAAAATCCGTTAGGATAATCAAACATCTATTTAGTAATTAATAACAAAATAAAAGATTGTTTTCAAAATAAACCAACGTTGTGAGAAAATAGTTTTTTAAACGGGTACTAATTCATCAATAAAAACTTTCCTTCACACTTAATGATCTTTTCGCCTCACTTGACAAGCATATCCGTTAAACATATATTTTAGATCTTTTAGCTTAATATTTCGCAGTTTAAATCATTAGTTTAAAACAAACCAAAAAAATATTTGATAATCAAGCATCCAATTTAAGACATAAACGTAAATCTCTATTCATATCTCGCCATGGACACGACTCCAAAAGATTTAATTATTACTTTCCCTAAAGTAATTCTAATTTTTAACAGGAATATTATTACCGATACGTTCTACGCGAATCAGTTTTTGGCGCCGTTGTCAGGGAGATTTGTACGATTTTTGCGTTGTGTTTCGAGTTAGTGCCTTGAAGATCCTTTCTTTTGAAAGTTCATTTTCGTGTTTGTAAAAAAAATTAAAAAAATAAAAATAAAAAAAATCCAAAAATATTTTCTATTTCTATTTTATTTTTTCCTTTTCTTTTATATATATATATTAAAAATACCAAAAATAATTTTATTTCACTTTTATTATCTTTACAAAAATCCAAAAATATTTATCTTATTTTTTTAGTGCATGTGCACACGTTCTTCTACGACCGACCTCTTTCCGCCTTTTGAAGATCCCGAGAGATTAATTAGTCGAAGAAATCGAGGTGAACCGTCACTTTTATTTGATTTTGAAAAAATTAATATGAATCCTAATATTTTACCTTTTCATTCCCATGATCTTCGGACCATGGAGGAACTTCATAAGCCATCACTAATCGATAGAG
>BQNB010083194.1:2542-22215 GCA_026074375.1 Tanacetum coccineum
TATTTCCGTGTGTCACGTGTGAAATCCCATCTAAATCACAATGTTGGTGATGAAATACCAAGAAACCTGATACCGACACTAAGAAGGAATCTTAACGAGATCAAAAGACTGCCAAAGTGGATGAAAGCCGAGTTCGAGTAACTCCGAGGCTAATGAAAAAGACTTTTCCCACATCGAGTGTATCTTACATCATCTTTCTTTCATTTTCCCGATATGTCGAACGACGTTCGTAGAGGAAAGTTTCTTCTACATCAAACTGTGAATCATCCTTGTTGAATAAAACCTTAACCGCGAAGAAAACTTATAGCCCTGAAACGTATGTGTTCGGTCATTTGATGTTACGAATGAATCCTACACAAGCTCGAGTTGTGAATTTGAGGTGTTTGATTTGTTCCTGTTCTGCCTTATGAACTCGGATACCAACGTAGAGTGATGACTCGGATACCAACGTAGAGTCACACAAGGATGGCTCAAAAGGAGAGCCTTCGGCGCGAGAGCCAAGCACAATGGTCGGATCCTACCGAACGATAATGATGTCGTCCGTCATTATTTTCCGTAGGGAATAAAACGGTATGCGATGGATAGTTGGAGTTTGCCGACTTCGTGGAAGTAGATAACAGACAATCCCGTTTGCCGTCTCCGTTTATTCAGTTGAGGAATCCTTGTGCTTGACTTGATCCACTTTGATCATCGATGGTCAACGGTGGATAGCCATAGTTGAAAAAGTATGTGCAAAACTTTTGCTTGTTATGTGTTTATGTGATATGTGATTTAGTCGAGTGGTCGTACGTTGTGCGAGCTCGAGGCGGCATTGTGAAATGACGTCCGATCGTGGGTAACGCGTACCCTGATTTTAGCCCCCCGTTGAAAGACACGGACAAGGGTCCTCGACGCTCGTTGAAAGACACGAGACGGAGTCGGGTAGGAGCGGTCGCGATTGGTGTGCGAGCTCGAAATCCTCGGTTGGCAGCCAAGCCGGTGACGATCGTGCTTGGGGCACCGTGAAGAATGCTCGAAGTTTGGTTAATGTGAGCAAACTTGACCATTTTATTGGGTATGGATCCATGGCTGTAAAGCCCGTGAGCACCCTGATTTCATATATACTATAATCTCTTTTGGGTATGGATCCGTTTGTGATCACCCTGTAATCTCTTTTGGGTATGGATCCGTTTGTGATCACCCTGTAATCTCTTTTGGGTATGGATCCGTTTGTGATCACCCTGTAATCTCTTTTGGGTATGGATCCGTTTGTGATCACCCTGTAATCTCTTTTGGGTATGGGATCCGTTTGTGATCACCCTGTAATCTCTTTTGGGTATGGATCCGTTTGTGATCACCCTGTAATCTCTTTTGGGTATGGATCCGTTTGTGATCACCCTGTAATCTCTTTTGGGTATGAATCCGTTTGTGATCACCCTGTAATCTCTTTTGGGTATGGATCCGTTTGTGATCACCCTGTAATCTCTTTTGGGTATGGATCCGCGTGTGAGCACCCTACGATGATAAAAATCTTTTGGATATGCATCCATGGCTTTCAGGCCCGTGAACATCCTATAACTTTAATAGCTTTTCTTGGGCTAGATTTAGCCGGAAATTAAGTCGAAGATTGTTGTTAATCATGGCTTGGCTATTTAGCAAGCATGAGTTAACGTGATTGAACTGATTGATTTGGCATGGCTTGGCTATTTAGCAAGCATGACGTTATGTGATTATATGTGCTTAAGGATAAGTACCTTGTTTTGATTAATGCCGTAGCGCTTTCGATGGAGTTATGTACACTCTAGACAATTTTTTTTATAAAGACGCGATCTCTTTTAACGAGACACGTTGGACTATATATGTTTTGATTTGATCGGTGTGATCACCGATGATTTTTGAATTTTCCAAATGCGCCCGAGGTCGTGTGGCCATAATGTTAGAACATATGAATCCGTTCGAGAATGATATCTTTCACTCATTACAAGTAAAATTAGAACGAATAAAGCGATTAAAGCGCCGGGACGGCGCTCCTTTAAGATGGGAAGGCTGTAATACCTCGTAAATTCGAGTCAATATTTTTAATCCATATTCTATTATTTATTTTACTTTTAAGTAAAATTTATTTTTACGTTGAAAAATTTTCAAGTGCACCCGAGGTCGTGTGACCATAATGTGAGAACGTGTGAATCCGTTCGAGGATGACATCCTTCACTCATTGCAAGTGAAATTGGGACGAGTAAAGCAATTAAAGCGTCGGGACGTCGCTCCCTAAAGGTGGGGAGACTGTAACCGCAAGCGAGATTTGACGTTTGAAGACTCGCGGAATTCCGGTCGTCAATAATATTTTTTAATATTTATTATTATGTATTATCAAAGCCGACATTAAAATTTTAAATTTTTATTTACCCGAATAAATATATTCGTGTTTCATTGTGAATGATTTGGAGGAATTTTTATTTTCGTCGACTTGTAAGTCGGACCGAGACCGTGTGTGCGTTACACGTATTGGGCATCATATACATTAGACGCGCCCTGTTAATTTCAAAATTTTATTAATGAATATATTTCATTTTTCGTCATCTTGTGACCGTTTTGCAAAAGTCGTTAATTTTGCGCTATGTCAACGGTCGTGCTCGGATTATCATTTGAGCGATCTTAATAATGTTAATTTCATTTTTATTTCGGAAGTAAATTATTTTGTTTTAGTATTTTACGACCCTTTTCCCGCGTTTTAGCCGAAGCCGAGTCAAAAACTTTATTTTTGCACGATTTAGCATTTTTAATAAATGTTTTAACTAAATTAAAAATTTGACGAAAGAAAAAAAAATTTACAAAACAATAATCCCGAGCCGTGATGGTCGGTTTTTATTTAAGTAAAACATAGACGTGTCAAAAATATAAAGACTAAATGAGGGGAGGACCATTTTTGCCAAGTGACTAACTAAGGAAAAGTATAAAAAAAAATTTTATAACATTTCCATTCATTTTTACTAGAACAAAAGTGTGTAGTGTGTGTGTTTCACCAACCGGCCACCATGACCACCACCGGAAACGTTTTCCGGCGCCGGAAACCGCCATCGCCGCCGCCGGAAACCGCCGTGTCGCCGGAAAAAGTGACATGCACAACGATCAATCTATATTTTCCGAATCCCCTCGTCATTTCCTACGCATCTATCCAATAAAATATAGCATGCAACAAGTATTTTTGGAGTTAGAATCCGGGTTTGATTCTTGAAGTTTCGGTTTAAAAGAAGTGCTTAATATAGCATTGTAAGCAAAAGGTCGTGGGTGGCGTGTTTATTTATAGTTTTATAATTGTTCTCTTATATTTTGCAGGTGATGTAATCCGATTGAAATCTTGCGTTAGCCTAGATTAGAATTGATATTGGGTGATGGTAATAGGCTTAGTTGATAGTATTTTTGAGGTTGTCGGGCCAAAAATGTTTGGTTTTCGATGGGTTTTAAAATGTATTTTCGAGCAGTAATGCGGCCACGCAAACGAGGTTCCGAAATATTTTTAACTTAAATTCTTGATTGAAAAATATGGAAGAGGATATTTTTACGAACGTTTTGGTAATTTGAACGTCCCGTAACTCCTAATAACGAAGAAGTTATGGCCGATCGAGAAAAAAAATTTATTATGGAAAATTTGTATAAAATGACAGCTATTGCTTAAAATTTGCTTGCTGATGCGATTTTTCTACGGGCGTTTTGGAACTTTCCGAGTCCGTTTAGCCTTCAGCGTAAACACGAAAGTTGTCCGAAATGACGTTTTACATAAAATCTCTTCTTGGTCAAAGTCACGAAAATGTGATATAACGGGTCAAAACCGATGGTCAAACTGCTGCGTTTTTATTGAAATTGCAAGTTACAGCAGAATTGAAAAAGGATATTTTGGTCATTTTCTATTGAGATTCAAGTCTCGCCTAAAACTAAAAAGTTGTCCGAAACATCGTTTCGCATAAAATCTATTTTACTCCGAGTCGTGAAAACGGGATCTAGTGGGTCGTTTGACGCGGGTCAGATTTGAGTAAAAATAAATATAAGGGTAAAGTCAATGTTGACTTTAAATATAAAAGGATCTAACAAGTCAATAAGACTTATGGTAATTTTTAATAAGGTAATAAAATACCTATTTTAACTAATGAAAATAGTTATTTGGATTAACCTGTTATTACACGGAGGTTTTACTAAAAATAGGAACTTTTGTGATTAAAAAAGTGTAAACTTCTAAAAATGAAAGGTTAGATGTGTAATGATTAAACGTAAGAATATAAATGAGATAATAAGTATTAAAATATACTTAAATGACTGAACTTGCCAAAAATATTAATTTTTTCGAAATTAGTGAACTTTCTAATAAATAAAAAAGTTACCAAAAAAATAGAATGGTTTCATCAAGTCACGTAAGATAAATACGTTGTAGGAATAATTTATACACTCTATGAAACAGGGGTTTTGGGATTTAGGTCTCCGAGCCAAATGGTTTTTTCATCAACATGTTTGTTTGATATATAATATATATATATTTATTTATATTTTATAATATAATATATATAGATTTTATATATAAGATATTTTTACCGTGACGAATGTGTTGCATCGAGGTTGTACATTGTGCACATTATAATTTAGCGGCATAATTATAGGTCGCGGTTGTGATCGTTGTTGATACATTATGTGCTTATGTGGACTGTTGATCGTGGTCTTCGATCAAGGTGAGTTCATAGCCTCGCATTTAATTCTTTTTATGTTTTAAAAACCCGCGAGGGAGATACATGCTTGTTTTAGAAAATCGAACAGGTGGGATTTATTTTGTGAACGTTGCTATGAGGTATTGTTGTGGCCTTTCCTTCATGGAACGTCAATCACCGCTAACCGTGTGGACGCCTAATGCATAATAATAGATCTATTGTGGCCTAATCGACACTTGTCGGAGTGTGTTCCTTTCGAGGGCATACGGAGACATACTTGTATTTTATATTGGGAGTGTTAGCACTCTAGGTTGGGCACATGGTTAAGGTTCAGTTCGTGGCTCTAGCATCGTTGTGATTGTTCTATGACCTAAATGTTTTGCTATGCTTGTGTTCAAAATGATTGTTTATAAACTTTATGGATTCACTCAACGGTTTCGTTGACTTTTTAGCACGTTTATCTCAGGTATATACTTGCTAGCTTGGATGGGATGGAATGCGGATATCGAAGGACGTAGACTTGGTGAACTTTGTACATATGATAAAATATTTTCTTTTAAAGAAACTTAAACATGTTGTGGATTATTTTGAAATGAGTTTGTATAAAGTTATTGGGACCTTGTAACTCTGATCTTTTTAATAAAAATTGAATGCGTTTACTGTGACTCGTGAGCTTATATTATGAAGTAGCACCCCAATGTTGTATTCTGATGCGTTGCAAATTTGAGGGTGTTATAGATTGGTATCAGAGCACGAGTCATAGCGAACTAGGTTGTTTTTCAAAACCTAGACTATGATTGTTTTCGAAAAAATTTCACGAGTCGTTCACCGATGTCCGATATCCGCGCGCGCAATCCTTCTCGATCCTTTATGTGTTTTGTGCTAAGCCTTTAATTGTATACTTTATACCAAATGCGTGGTATAAATGGTAATTATATATATACGATACCCGTTCTTCGACGAACCGCTATACCTCTATATATGCCCTTTGAATCATCGCTACGCGCGTAATTACGAGTTGTACTATTGATATTATGTAATGGTGTCGCCATTATGATACGACATGATTAATCTCGTATATGTGTAATATATACATATACATTGCAATATTATATAAATTTGAGGCTTTGTTAGATTTTTGGATTGTGTTTTGAGCCGCGACTAAGGAACCAAAGAGCTAAGGAGCAAGAAAGAATTTTTGTTGATCATTTTCTTTGCATCTACTAGTGTTTGTGAGTATTCTTAAACCCTCTTTGAGGTTATTTTCTTATGATTATGCATGCATTTTAATTTTGTACTTTGGAATCCATGTGCGATTATGTTTAGTGTATATATAATTGTGGAAGGATTATTGGATTGAGGCGTTAGTGGACGGAGATAGGCTAATTAGGTGTAGTTGTGAAGTTGTTGTGTTGAGAAATTAGCGTTTGGTTAAGTTTTGAAACGGGTCGTTTTATGCAGAAAAGTACAGCCCGTTTTTCGGCGTCGTAAAAATGTTAAAATTAAAATTATAATTAAGATTATGATAGAGCTTGTCAAGACGATCGTTTCGATATAAGGATCGTCCCGTATCTCCTAAAAACGAAGTTTTTATGGCAATTTGAAACTAGGAAAAATTTTGTTAAAATTTCAGCTTTTTGGTTATAAACGGTTGCTGGCAGATTTTTGAGGGGGCGTTTTCGTCACTTTCGAGTCCGTTTCGGCCTTCGGCCAAAACACGAAAGTTGTTCGGAAGGCCGTTTTACTGCCCCGCGAGGTTCTTTTGGTCTAAAGGCGAGTAATGACGGGTTTAAAAACTAATTCCAAATCTGAGTTTTCATAAAATTACCCACTGCATCAGATCTGATGCGGATGCGTTTTCGGCCATTTCGGTCGAGTTTCGGGTCTCGGGCAAAACTGGAAAGTTGTTCAAAATGACGTTTTACCTTTCCGCGAGGTTTTCTAGAATTAAAAACGCCTTATAACGGGTCAAAAACGCAAACGCAGGTCTGCGTTTTTCGTAATATTTTTCGGCTGAAACTTGCAGGGGCGTTTTGGTCATTTTCTGTTGGGTTCCGGGTCTCGGCCAAAACTAAAAAGTTGTCCGGAATATCGTTTTACATGTGCTAGACAAATATCTTTTAATCACACATTAGATTTAGTACAAAGAGGTTTCATTCAACAATCAAGAAACTCATACAATAGAAATGCAAGTAATACATTCATACGACATAAAAATAAAGCTATAGCTAGGAGCTAAGACAAATTCAAACAATATTTGTATGGAAATCATTACAATCGAATGTAGATACTTTTAAAGCATAATAAGGCATAGATCTACACTAGTGTTATTCTTAGAATGTAGCAGATGCCATATCAAAAAGATGGATGGTCGATTTTTTAGGTAGATTAATCTTATAAGAAATGATTATTAAAGAGGGAAAATGGAAGGGTTAGTGACATATGATTTAGAGGGATACAGTTTGGGTTTGGGACGGGTAAGAAGAAAGTAAATGAAGTTGATTTCATTTCTAAAGGAGTGGAATTGGTGTCTAGAAAACTTACAACAATGATAAAAGCTTGCGTGAAATTCAACTTGAGCTTGAGAAGGGGATGAATTTTTGTGGTGGTGGTGAAGGTGGTGCCTGAATGTAGGCATTTGATGAGTAGTATGTGAATCAAGGATGGTGGAGATGTTATGGAGTTGGTTGATCATTTGATCTCTTAAGGGATTGTATGATGGTGGTAAAGGAGATTGTAAATAGACTCTTGGAGGAAGTGGAGGTGAGTCTTTGAAGATAGGTGATGATTTTAGAGTGGATGTTTAACATTCCAATACTTGTCTTACCGACATTCTTGGTTTTCTAGAGAAGTTGGAATGGTGATTTGAGCAAGACATTGATAATGAAGGGGAGGAGGATGAAGAAGGTGAAGGTGGTAGTGAAGTATGAGAATTGGATGATTTAAATAATAGGAAGAATGGCAAAGCATGGTTTGGATAGAAGAGGATGCCAAAGATGGTTTAGCTAAATAGGGAAATAACAGCTTAAGGATATAGGTATGAGGGTCAAGGATATAGAAAAAGAGGCAAACTTAAAATTTTTGTTCCCCCTGGCGGCGGTCCCATATCACCAGGCGGTCCCAAATATATTAGGGGCCACCGGGTATTTAAGGGGCATTCTTCTGGTAAGAATGAAAATTTCCAGTTTTTTCTTTTCTTAAGTCCAGTGATTTCGGCATCTACCAAATTCAAGAATCGAACTAATTAACGTAATAATATGTAGTCCTAAACTAGCATACAAATCATTTAGCAAGTAGTATCATTGTTCACATGTCACATTTATGCTCTCTCATTTGCTAATCATGACAACTGTGTGATTGTCATGGACGAGAATCGTCCTATAGTAAAATTTAATTGTCATTTTGCCATCCTCGTTACTTAATATACTAAAAGATATATGCTATGAAACAGAAAAGATAATACTAATTTTATAGTCTCTTTAACTAGTTTATGCCAACATGTTCACTTCTGTTTTCCACCCATCATGTTCTTGAGAGCTTGTCCAATTGACCTTAACCCTTCCCGGTGAGCATCTCGTTGTTGAGTTTGAAGATTTATAGTTTCAGAGAGATAGGTGTTCAAGTTATGACTTTCATGAGGAGGGTTTTGACGGACTCTAGAGACAACATTAGACGATGAGGAGATGTTTTGGGATGGAGATGAAGAATTGGAATGAAATGATTCATCATCATTTTCATCAAGGGTATCATCCAACGGATGAGATGAGGATGGATGATTTAAAGTGGTGGAGGAGGAGCTAGCATTTGATTCACGAGGTCTTTTCTTGCCATGATCTGATCGCGTCTTTCGCTCATAATGAGGAGCGAGGGGATGCATGACTCAATCATGTGAGATGTAGCGTGTCAGGAAAGACCACACAACATGTTTGAAAACCTAGTCAAAAGCATTCTATAGTAAGCTTTCATTGGTTTGCTTCGCGTCTTCTTTCATTCTTTTGCGAATTGATTGAATGCTGATAGTATCGAGTTGGAGGTTTCAATGCAATAAAAGCAATATAACAAAAGACACGTGGGAATGATCCTTATGACCTCCTAGACAAATGGCGTTTTTACAAATGATATCAACCCATGGATTCATATGCGGTTGAATTTCGCGAGTTAAGATTTCATTTTTGAGAACGACAATGGTTTTCTTATTTTTAGTACGAGTGACTTGACCTTGTTAAGGAATTTGAATGAAAGACTTGATGACACTTAGAGACGGGGGAGTGGTTTTATAACGACCTTTACTCGGAACACTTATTGACAAGTAGTCGAGTGACCACATGTCGGTGTGTGACCACTTGACTCTATTTGAATGGTATTTTAAGATTTGACCAAATTTTCAGAGTGAGGGAATGACTTACTTTCTATAACAAAATTGACATAAAATGACCGTGAGTTATAACAAAAGTTGTTGATATAGAATCAAGAACAAATCCGAGGAAATTTTGTTCGGTTTATGGTCAACAAACAATTCGAAATCAATTGATTTCAAACTTTAGCTACGGATGTGACTCATGTTCAAAATTTGACTCAAACACCTACCCTCATGAAAATATCGTTTTTCAAGATTAGCAATTGTGTTGTATTGTTGATATTAATTCTGTAAATTTGAGTAGGAATGTCGTTTCAGTATTTTGATGATCTAGTCTATTTTTTTTTTCTTTTTTTTAGTGCGGTAATTGGAGGCATTGTTACCTAAAATACAATAATCAAAGTTATATTTTAATCTATTACATATGTGTTGATATTTTGAGTTTGTGCCTAGATGTAACAAATGTAGAGTAATGATTAACTCGGCCTAAAAATTAAAATCTTAAGAGTTAATCAAAAACGCTCCTTAATTTGATTTTGCTCATCTAAAAAGTCAAAAAATATAAAATATGAATTATGTATCTTCGAAATTGGTTCATGAGATCATTATGCATGTTTTGAAAAATCGTTTTAAAGTTGTATTAACAATGCATAACAAACACTTTTATTTATTGTTCCTAACGTGAGTGATTTGAACATATTAATGGGGTTCGGTTCGAAATCAATTTTTGGACAAATCACAATGTATGCATATCTATGTCTAGGGGACGAAGCATATTAGTTTCCATTGTATCCAAGTAGTCTTAATTGTACAAAATTTAAAAGAAAAATAAAAATCCCCATTTTTGATTTTTGTGTTCATCATGAACCTAACTCAAATTGAAAGAAAATAGATTAAATGACTTACAATTTATGATATGCAAGATGTTGTGAGTGATTATAGGTGTTGATTTGATCTTCAATTATAGTTTTAGTGGTTGATTTTGAGTTTTTGAGGTGTTTTGTTCGTGTTCGTCACTGCAGATATGAAAGGGGGTGTTTGTTTTTGTGTTTTGAAATTTTTTAATTAAGTGTTCAATTTTAGTGTTTGCTGATGGCAATCCCATATCGCCTAGTGGTCCCAAATATGTTGGGGGTCGCCTAGGGTATGGGGGCCGCCCTCAGCAAGGTGTTTTGGACTTAGTTTTTGATGAAAATTTTACGAATAAGAGTGACATTTTAATTTGCATTTCGCGAATTAAAAAGGGTTTTGGTACTTTGACATGAAGTATGTAAGTTTTCACGACACGGAGTAGAACACGAACTAGAATTGAGACAGAAGAAGGAGAAGTGACTATGTGATTTATGGAATGGGTTCCCGTCATTCCTTAAACCAAGAGTAGATAGTTATAACAATTCATGTTTAAAGGGTTGTAGTAAAAGATTGTCCGTGATGTTTGTGACGGACGGACATTTTTTTGATTGAGATATGTCCTTTTTGTTTACTATTATCACGAGAAAGTGGTGAGGAATATTTGATGTGTTGGTTCGAGAAAGGTTGCACCGGGTTTGCTAAGGTCAATCGTCGTAGTCGATAAGAGCTTGTTTCAATCCATAGTGCTTGTTGACTTGCCTTTTCGCGCTTACTCGTATTCGGCTTCGATGTGGCTATGCAAGGGAGCGGTTTGTGTCTTGAGATCCAGATGTCTAAACAAACACCCACGCACTGTAAATACCGCTAGTGCTCTTTCGGTCCACATAATCTCCCGCATGATCAGAGTCGGCATATACTACGATTTCTATGCCGGTCCCTTTAGGATACCATAATCCTAAGTGCGTAGTGCCTTTAATGTATCAGAAGATACGCTTAACCACTTCAAGGTGAGAGGTTTTAGGAGCCTCTTGGAAGCGGGCACAAAGGCAGACATAAAACATGATATCGGGCCTACTTGCCATTAGGTATAATAAACTACCTATCATGCCTCGATACTTGGTACTATCTACCGACTCACATTCATCATCTTTCGTGAGTTTAGCATCAGAGGACATTGGGGTTTTCATTGGTTTAAAATCTTTTAGACCAAATTTCTTAAGCATTTCTTTAATATACTTAGATTGATTAAAGAATGTACCATCTTTCATTTGTTTAATTTGTAATCCAAGGAAGAAGTTAAGTTCACCCATCATGCTCATCTCGAACTCGTCATGCATGATTTTGGCAAATTCATCACACATGTCTTGACAAGTCGAACCGAATATAATGTCATTGACATATATTTGAACAATGATGAGATTTGAACTTTTCTTCTTAGTAAAAAGAGTGTTATCGACCATTCCATTTTATATTCATGTTTAATAAGGAAAGATTTTAATCTATCATACCAAGCTTTGGGTGCTTGTTTAAGACCATATAAAGCTTTCTTTAATTTATAAACATGATCCGGTTTTCCAAAATCAATTAATTCTGAAGGTTGTGCCACGTATACCTCCTCATTGATAAAACCGTTCAGGAATGCACTTTTTACATCCATTTGGAATAGTTTAAAATCTAAGACACAAGCATAAGATAATAATATTCTAATGGACTCAAGTCTAGCAACCGGGGTATAAGTTTCATCATAATTGATGCACTCTTATTGGTTGTAGCCTTGAGCAACTAACCTAGCCTTATTTCTAGAAATAATACCGTTATCGTCTAACTTTTATCTAAATACCCACTTAGTTCCTATGATTGTCATATTCCTAGGTTAAGGAACTAACTCCCAAACGTCGTTAGCAACGAATTGATTTAATTCTTCTTGCATGGCGACTATCCAACTTTCATCTCCTAATGCTTCATTCACATTCTTAGGTTCTATAGTTGATATAAAACAAAAGAAGTTACTTTGGTTTTGGGCTTGTGACCTAAGGGTTCTTTGGTTAAGGTTTCCTATGACATTTTCTAATGGGTGGTTCCTAGATTCCTTAATGTTGATTATTTCATCAACCTCTAAAGTTTCATCCACAATGTTGTTTTCTAGGTTTTTCTTTTCGGTGACCTTAATTGCTTCTTCTTCATCTAAGTCATCATCTACCAAGGGTGATGTCTTAGAGGGTGGAGGAGTTTCATCGAATGTCACGTTAAGTGATTCTTCGACTTTCCTAGTGTGTTTGTTTAGGATGATGTAGGCTTTACTATTTTGAGAATAACCTAAAAAGACACCTTCGTATGACTTTGGGTCAAACTTGGTAAGGTAGTCTTTTGTGTTCAAAATGAAGCACTTGCTTCCAAACACTCTAAAATAATCTAGTGTAGGTTTTCTACCTCTTAAGAGTTCATAAGGTGTTTTTCCTAGAATGGCTCTAATGAGAATTCGGTTGAGAATGTATGTTGAAGTATCTACGGCGTTACACCAAAACTTTTGTGGTAACGATTGCTCATTCAACATAGTCCTACTCATTTCTTGAAGTGTCCTATTTTTCCTTTCGACCACGCCATTTGATTGAGGAGTGCGTGGAGCCGAGAAGTTATGTGTAATACCGTTGGTATTGCAAAACTCTCCAAATTGCACCTCATTATCAAATTCTCTACCGTGGTCGGTTCTAATTGACACTATTGAACAACCTAATTGGTTTTGGATTTTCCTACTAAATATTTCGAATTGATCGAAAGCTTCGGTTTTATCCTTAAGAAATCTAGTCCAAGTATACCTAGAGTAGTCATCTACTATGACTAGGGTGTAACGGTTTCCTCCGTAACTCCGTACGGCGGATGGACCGAAGAGATCCATATGGAGAAGTTCTAAGCATCTAGTCGTTGAGACTACATTCTTAGCTTTGTGACTAGCGTGAGCTTGTTTTCCAATTTTGCAAGCATCACAAAAATGTTGATCAAACTTAAGCTTAGGTAAGTTTCTAACTAATTCCTTAGAGGCCAACGATTGAATGAGACGCATATTTGCGTGTCCTAATCTCCTATGCCACAAGGTGGAATTTTCATCAATCGTAGTTAGACAAATTTGATCCTTAGGCTTATTTCCTAATTTCATCACATATAAGCCTTTCTTCCTAATACCTCTACCTATGACTTTACCGTCCTTAGTGATTTCACTATCATGTTCAGAGAAAGTTACTCTACACTTATTGTTACATATTTGTCCTATACTTAGCAAATTAAATCCTAAGTTATCAACATGTTCTACATTATCTATTTTGAGAGAGTCATTAGAAATCGTACCTTTGCCAATGATGTTACCGCAAAGATTACTACCAAAAATGATGTTACCTCCATTGTATGCCTTGTAAGTGGAGAAGAGCTTTCGGTTGCCCATCATATGTTTAGAGCATCCGCTATCCTTGATCCATTCGTCGGGCTCCAAGTCGACTCCAAGGCATATCTATTTATATAAGACAATAACTCAAACATTTGGTCCCCAATATCTCATGGGTCCAAAGTTGTTAGTGCCAAACATCCCTTGCATTTGATGCAATTGGTTGGGATGTGAGAATGGAAGAAACATTTCCCATGGCATGTAACTTTGACGTGAAAAGTTGTTCCAACTTACGTGAAAGCCATGAGGTTGGTTTTGTTGACCAACATGTCTTTTTGGTTGCGGTGTTTTAGGACGAGAATAATTATTATTGACTCTTCTAGGAGGAGGAGTTTTTGATCTAAAATTGGTTTTTGAAAATCCAACTCCGGGCTTTGTCAATGGTTTATAAAATTGTTTGATTTCATTGTCACTAGCCATAGGAATTTTGACTTTGTTTACAATTATGTGTTTTGGTCTAGGACCAAAAATAGATTTTTGAAAAGATACACTTTTCTCAGAACCAAGCGTTGCTGGTGGCGGTCCCATATTTATTTTGAGGGACGCCTGAACATTAAGGGGGGCGCCCATAATTATGAGACCTCCATCAAAAGACGTCTTTTTCTGAGCTTTTACAAATTTTATTTCCTTAGTTCCACTGGATGATGCTTCAAATGAATTAAACCTCAAACCTAATTTGTCACCGAAGGGTTTTTGATTATTTAACATTTCATTCAAGCAATGTGTACTCTTTTTAAATTTGTTTAATCTAGTAGATTCTTCTTTGAGCTTTTCATTTTTAATTTTAAGTGTATGACATTTTGCACAATCGAGATCAACTCCCTTGTTTTTCTCGAGTATGGATAATTTATCTTTTAATTCTCTAAGCTCATTTTCTAGACTATTTCTAATAGATTTTAACCTTTTGTTCTTAGTTATTATCTTTAAATTCATTTTGCACAATTTATCATATTCATTGTCTAAAGCTAAATCATCAATTGATGAGTTTTCATCACTAAAGTAAGAAGATTCGGAATATACCTCATTTGGTACTTGAGCTACAAGACATGTCTCGTCTTGGATCTTTTCATCATCTTCTTCACCACTATCGCTCCAAGAACCTCCAATGAATGCTCTTTGGTTCTTCTCTCTCGGTGGCTTTGGACATTCTCCAATAAGATGATTTGGATCTCCGCATCTAAAGCACTTCCTTTCACTTTTGCCGTTTTTGTCGTCTCGGCCTTTTTGAAAGGTCTTTTTGTCGTTCTGAGGCTGTCTTACGAATCTACCTCTTCTTTTAAAGAACTTTTTGAAGTCTCTTACCGCCATGGCGTACTCTTCGTCTTCACTACCGAAAGTCGAACACTCTTCATCACTAGATTCTTTCTTAGCCTTTAAAGCAAGAGATTTTCTTTCAACTTTTGCTTTGACTATTTTGGAATCTTTCTTGATGATCATCTCTTGGACTTTGAGGTTTCCAATGAACTCATCAAGAGATAGTGATGTTAAGTCTTTTAACTCTTCAATCGCCGTGACCTTTGCTCTCCATTTGGGATGTAGAGCCCTAAGAAACTTCCTTACGTATTTCTTACTAGAGTAACCTTCATCAAAAGCTTTAAGACTAGTAATAATAGTATTAAATCTAGCAAAAGCACTATCTATAGATTCGTCTTCGGAAATGACGAATTGTTCATATTGTTGAACCAAAAGGTCGATCTTATTATCTTTGACTTGGCTATTACCTTGATGGGTGATTAACAAAGTTTTCCAAATTTCTTTTGCCGTATTACACATGAAAATTCGTTCATATTCTTTTCTAGGCAAAGCATTGTAAATAACCATTTTGGCTTCATTATTTTTCGCAAGCCTTCTTTTAAGATCATCAGTTTGTTTTTCAAAAGGGACAACCTCATCGAGTTTGGTTTCCGGATTTTGAATAATGGGTTGAAAATCACCATTGGTAATAACATGCCAAAGATCTAGATCTTTTGATTTAACATATGTCTCGAATCTATTTTTCCAATAAATAAAACTATCGCTTTCAAAGAGTGGTGGTCTTTGCATGGATTGCCCTTCTAGATATTTGTCGGAATCCATAGATCGATCCAAGCTTTAAAATACAATATATTTTAAAAATCTTGAGTGACCTTGCTCCTGATACCAATTGTGGAAACTAGAAGGGGGGGTTGAATAGTTTACACGTTTGTTTTGCGTTTTAAAAGTTTACTTTCAAAAAGGTATAGATCCGAGTTATATGTTTAATCAAATCACAATATGAACAAACAATAACTATTTAAACTAAAGCACGATAACAACAATAATAATGTAAAGAGATAAGGAAAGAAACAACCAAACCAAGACACCAAGATTTTATAGTGGTTCGGCTACGAAGCACCTCTTCGCCCTACTCCACTCCCCGAGTATCCGACTCGAGATTTCACTATGTCAACAAGCTCCCTTTAGGCGGAGAAAACCGTTTACACGTCGCTTACGTTATTTTTCGACACTAAGCTAAATGTCGAGTCCTAATCTTAGCTAGAACCAATCTACCACTTCACAAGATACACCCACTCACAAGATCTACACTATCGGATTTACACAATATCCGAATCACATAACTACACCAGATAAATACAATAGAGGTTTGGTACTTAGAAGAAAAAAGGAGAGATCACTAACTAACACTTCGCTTCTTGACGAATACGAGTGTTCTTCTCTTGCACTTGAATGAGAGGGAAGAGATTAGATCACTTGAAACAAGATCTAAGTATGTTAGTGATCAAGAGTTTTAATAAGAAAAAGAAGGTTTAGAGAGAAAAAGAAAAGACTGAAAAATTTCATGCAAAGAGGAATAATTTTTCTGCTGGGAATGGCCAGTATTTATAGGCAGGGAATCCCAACGGCTATCTGGGGGCGGTCCCGACAGTCACTTATATATAGGGGGGCCGCCAGGCCTATGAGGGGGCCGCCGCCTAGACTCCGCTCCCTTTTTTGTCTTTTTGTGGGGAATGTTGTATCTGGTGTAGAAGCTTTTGTTTTGGGGAGAAAATTTAACTTTCAAATTTTAAGTTTTTAATAAAACTTTTTATTTTAATTAGAAAATATTTTGTAAATGTATTTTTTAAGAAAATACTTTTGTAGAATTAAAAGTGAGGATTAAGAGAAAAATATTTTCTTGATCACTAATCATGCTTAATTATTTTGTTTGTTCATACCTTAAGTGATTACTAATCTTAGAAATGAAATTTTACATTTAATAATTTGTAAAGATTTATTTTTATTGTAAACGTTTTTACATTTTGTTATTATCAAAACGTTGAGAGGTCAAAAAATATAAATAACGTTTTTGAGCATTATTTGTATTAACAATATCTTTAGTTTATGTAGCGGTTCAGAAACTAAAGAACGCCTTAGCAAGAGCTTCAGTTCAGCTTGGTTGGCAATGCCAAGCTGAACGATGTATATCTCCTCTCAGAAGCTAAAACGAAATGTTTCTCTTTTAGAAGGGTTACAAGGCGAGAAAAAAATATGCTTTATATAAAAAAGAATAAAGCATATCTCCTTGGAATGACCTCTTCTAAAGTTGGTAAAGAAGTACAATAACTTTCTTTTAAGGACCGTTCCTTTCACCTTATAGCATGACAACATTAAATAGGATCTCAACTACCCATCTAATGCTTGACATGTATCCTAGGAAACCTCTTGTAAACCTTAATTCCTTGAGTATAAAAGGAATGTAAACATGTATCCTAGGGAACCTCTTGCAATTAATATGAAACACATTCAAGAGCTATTTACTCCTCGAATCAAACTATATAACCACTTAAGCTTCAGCTTCAGTGTTGGTTACAAAGTTTGTACTTAAACTTGATACTTAGGTTCGAGTTTAAGTTATAGAGGAAATCACCAAATTGTCATTCAACTACTTTGCTATTCCGCAAGCAATGTATGTCATATATTCTTTACTCATTCTAATAAGAATTTATACGTTGAAAAGTATATTGTGTGTTGTTTTAAACCGTGCTTATTATCATTTGTATATTTGTTTAAAACATACATTTTGTTGATATGGAATGTGATTAGTTTAACTTGATAAACCTTATATCACATTTAAGGTGATCAACAAACAGAGTCGAGAAGCTCTGAACATAGCATACACATTTTCATTTTGGCGAGAAGTTTAATTTCATTTTTGCCAACATGATTTCAGAAACTTCTACATATAATTAACAAAGTGATGCATGTATCTTGCTCTAGTTATGTGTATAATTTGAATTTTTTTTAAACACATGTTATACTTAATTATTATCATTTCGACAAATGGGTATTTTTTTTAAAAGACATGTGGGTAAATGTTTTTTTTATCTTCTTTATGTCTGAAGAAAAAAAGTGACATATATACAAAATATTGTGAATTATAAAATAGAAGATCGATTTGATATGATCACTCTTCTAATACATAATTAAACTAACAACTAGATCTACACTACTCTTGAACTAAATTTTTCATTTCATTTTTTCTTCTCTGATATTGTTCCATTCGACAAAGACTTAAATACTAAAAATACAATCCATTACCTCCTAAACTTTAGGAATAAAACTAACAGAATAAATATGGGGCTAATGCATGAAATAGTGGACCACACTAACCTAAAATTATGCATGATATTTCTAATGCAACGTGCAACAGTGGTGAAAAAATGAAGTTGTTGAATTCTTCAACTGTTGGTCTTTTGCACGTATCAGTAAACCTTAATTCGTGATAACATAAATAGAAAGTTGAATTCTCATTTTAGAAATACGTAAAGAAACAGAGAAATACCCGTGCGAACTAAAAGAAGCCCATGCAATAATTTCAAGAAGCACAAATATTATTTCAACCGGGCCAACAGGAGCCCACTTAAAGATGTTACTTTTTTTCGGTATCCCGCATGCAAAATTATATATATATATATATATATATATATATTATAATTATATTATATATATATATATATAACATATATATGGGGCTAACTATGACTGAATTAATATGAATTAGTGACTGGACGCCACCTCAATGATGACATGGCACCCACATGGCATTAAATTTCGAAATTAGCTAAAAGAATTAGTCCATAGCAAGGTTTGAACTTGTGACCTATAATTAATATGCAATGACCTTAACCAACTGAGCTAACTGTTGATTTGTGTTTTAATATCCAAAACTATAATAATATATAAAGATATTGATTTGCATCATATCTTTTTAACCAAACCATAATATCACCGTATCTTCAAAAACTATTCATCATTCATTATTCATCACAAAGTCTAATATCCTTATTTTTTTCTTTCAGGCGTGTGGTTTTGTTTTTTGGTAGTGACAATGATCGAGACACAAAAGAATAATATATGTGTTTCTTGGAACTGAATCCGTGTGTGTCTTTTCCAGTAGGTCGGACAAATCAGGTTTGGATACAACAGAAACACTAAACAACAGGCATGTTATTGTTTCTGCGTACATAGTTATTTTTCTAGGCAACATGATATATGAAATTGATATTGTAAATTATTCTTATGTACTTCATTTGAGCTCAATAAGGATTACATCTTCCCTTTTCAGATTCCAAATATATTGGCAAGAAGAGTCTTGGAGGAAGGTTTGTACAATGACATGCTTTCTAAAAATTTATGATGGCTTGTGGATAATAAAAACTGAATATATGGCGTTTATTTGGTTACAGGTTTTGGTGGGGAGGATTTTGGAAGGTATATAATGAATATTTCAGCTTTAAGATCATCGGTTTTAACATGTGAATCTACATGTTACTGACTTTAATCTATAGAATTGTTTTCATTTTTTGAGTGTACTTTTATTAATCCACTTCATAGCCCTCAAATCAAATGTTTCAGATGGTAACAAATATAAGGGCGGTATTTACATGGTTTTTGAGTACATGGACCATGACCAAACTGGGCTTGCTGATCGTCTTGGGAATTAGTAATATCACTTCCTGATTTATTACAATTCATTCCAGCTAACAGGTTAAAACGGGCTATTGCCCATTTTTTGAACTCCCTTTTGCTAATTGGTGTATTTCCTCATGATCCCATTAGATTCAGCAGTGGCTTCAATGTTGTTGAGAAAAATAATGGCTTCAGGTACGTGTTAGTATACACCAAAAAACATTTGTATAACTACATCCTAACAGTAGTATATGTGAGTATATTGTTGCAATGATATTGAATCGGAAACTTATGTTGGTATGAAACCTTTTTTCGCAATTTTAGTTGCTTTACTTATCGTGTTTTGCAGGTGGTGTTAGAGATGGGCAAAAAAATCGGGTTCCAAACCGGTTTCCGAGTTGAAACCGAAAACCGAACCAGTCAACCC